>JABCMI010000165.1:0-188478 GCA_026261945.1 Hirschfeldia incana | reverse complement strand
AAAAATTCCCAGTTTGGTTTATAGAGTCTATAATAGTTTGTTTATGTTGACGACAAAAAAGGAAATATATATACATATATATATATATATATCACCTAAAAGTGCCAATTAACCGCAACCATATGTGGAAAACCACTCATGCGATCTTTGAATGCCCACTAGCACTGCAAGCTTGGGCCCAATCATCTACACCGTCCAACCCACTTGTTTTCCCTAGCCTGAGCTTATATAATAATATAGACTATCTCTTTTGGAAGAAGAATAGTATCATGGAGCCAGAGGATGATAGGGACCCTTATCCCTGGATTATTTGGTACATTTGGAAAGCTAGGAATGACAAACTATTCAGAGGAATAGAGAGGGACCCAACTGAAATTGTCAGGTATGCAGAGGGTGAATGCCAAGATTGGCATGATGCTAAAGTGATTGTACCGATGAATCAGATTAATTCGCCACCACAAGTCTTAAGCTTGGGTGACATCTGCATGGTGGATGGCTCATGGACCTCTACCGATCAGTTCAGTGGGATAGGATGGGTTTGGAAGGATAGCGTGGGAAATGTCCAGCTCATGGGAACTAGAAATAAGAGGAGAAGGCCGTCAGCGTTACACTCAGAGCTAGAAGCGTTAAGATGGGCTATGGAGACCATGTTACAACACTCGGACTGCCAGAATTTTGGTACGGATTGTAAGGATCTGATTAAAATGCTGACTGAGCCACAATCTTGGCCAAACTTTTCAACGGAGCTGGAGATGATTCACACAATCAAGATGTGCTACTCGAACTTCATTATCTGTTACATTCCAAGGACTCAGAATACTATAGCTGATTCATTAGCTAGGACTGCTAGTAATTTTCATAAATCTCTTTGCTACTTTGGTTGTTCTATTCCGGTCTAGATTCTCAGACCCCCTCAAGTTTGAGTAATGGAACAGCTTTTTGATGCCAAAAAAAAACCGCAGCCATATATGTAATTTGAAACATGTGAGTTTGGTTTGAGTCTCCAGGACAATTAGCCATTATTGTTGTGTTGAGTAGAATCTGAAACAACTACAAACAAACAAAGGAAGCACAAGAAATGCGTCCTTACAACCAAAAACACCGCAATGATACACTAAACTAAATCGAGATCATAGAAAATAAACAAAATAAACAATCTTTGATACACACAATTATACCAAAACTTACTTCCGGAATACATTGAACCAAAAAATCGTAAAGTTGAAGAACAATTCGCATACAATAGAAACGTCTAAATAATAAAAAAAAATTGATACATAGAAAGTGATGCGGCCATTAGACTAATCACATCAAATTTTGAAAACAAATAATACTCATTAAAGTTGTATATATATCAGGACTCCGTAAAAATATTTATGATATACATTTTGTTTTATCATCAAACAAACAGACACTTGAAAATCTTATATATCTCAGGACTCCGCCAAAATATTTATGATATACATAGTGTTTTTTTATCAGTTAAGTTGATTGTGGACAAAGCAAAACTGTTAGTTTTTGTTTGAGTTATTTTTGGGGTCACCCTTAAATGACTTTGTAGGTTCACCAACCAATAAAATTTAATTATTTAAAATTTGATATTTTTTAAAAAAGAAAACAAAATATTGTCAAATTATATTATGTTTTAAAAATAAAATGTAAAATATATAAAAACATAATACTAGTTGCAATTTTTTTAAATGAATACCGTTAGCAAAACATTAAACTCTAAATTATAAACCTTAAACCTTTAGATAAATCCTAAACCTTTAAATAAATCCTAAATTCTTGAATTTTTGTCTAAAATATTTCTAACACAATCAACAAAATAGAAATCCTAAATCCTAATTCTAAATCCTAAACTATTGGGTAAAACCTAAACTCTTGGATAAATCTTAAACCCTAAGATTTAGAATTTATACAAAGGTTTAACCTAAAGGTTTATAAGGTTTTGGGTTCAATTTTTTTATGGCAGTCTAATAATACTTTTAAAAAAAAGCTTGCATTTTATTTTTTTATTTTTTTTATTTTTTCTGCACTTTGTTATTCTAACCTTTCTACACTTATAGCGTCTTCTCGCCCACCAGCACTTCTTGATGGGGGAAAGAAGAAGAAGAAGAAGTTGTTGTTGTGTAGTTTTGAGGTTAATCTAACACTGGTGACACCTTGACCTAAACCAAATTATTTGATTTTGTATTTTTCTACTAGATCCATCCAATATCATGTTTGTTATTTTGATTATCGTAGTTGCAGAATATATATCAGTTTACACTACTAGATTGTGAATGCGATCGGGTTAGTTTCATGAGCCAAGATGTCGCAGTAAAGACCACACAATAGAACTTCATACGCAACAAAAGTGACTCCTGGAAATAGATAAAGGCAAGCCCCAAAAAAAATTACTTTTAACTTCAAACTCTTGAATTTCGACAGGAAGACCTTCATGACACCCATCTTTTATCTTCACCAATTCACGATCATCTCCTTCCAAATAAGCCATCAAAAACGAAACAACAATTCCACCAACAAATCTCCTCATTGGTCTTCTCTCTTCACCATTCTTACACAAACAATAAAAACTCTTCCCTCTAAGCCCTTTGGTATCATCATCAAGCATGTCCAAATGCCTGTAATCCTTTGCAACAAAATGCCACGCTGGACCTTGACATTCCCGGAAAACTCTCGGTGGTTCACTCCCGGAGGCACACACGGCAGAAACAACGGGTTCCGGGCAAGTACACCAAGTCCCGAACCGATCACTAGAACATGCATCTTGTCTAGGTCGAATGAGTTTGGCTCATAGGTTAAAACCCGAGGAGAGGTTTGTTTCCCTTTCCCTGTCCCATCGACCGGGTCTATGCCAAAATCTTTAGGTTCGATGAGTATCCAAATTTGCTTAGGGCCACGAAAAATGCTGTTTTTCCGCCACAGCTATGGCTAGAGAGTGCAAATTTGGATAGGTTTGGTGTTACTTGATGCGGAAGACTGGTTAAGTATGTCTGATAACCAATCAATAATCTCCGCCATTGATTTTATCTCGTCCATCGTATCTGGTCCAGCAATACTATATAACTGTTGGATATTACAAAACCAAAATGTTTATTATAACATGGTAAAATTTGACACAAGTTTTTTGTTTGTTCATAAGGAGTTATTGTTATTTCACTAGGATTTTAAGTTACTTTTACATTTGATTGAATTTGTGATACACTTTTGTATTCAAAATCAGTTTTTGAGTCATATTTGACAAATTCCCCTATTTTATAAGTATTATACGCATGTACACTCGAAAATCACCTAGTTCGTCTATATACACGAGGAAAATTGGTCTGAATTCATGTGGCCTTACACCAACTTATATCATACAAGAGACATAGACCGTTTTTTTTACTTTGTTTGTAAGAACCTGATGATTTATCAACTTTTACACAACCAACTGACGTGTCGCTGAGACAATCTCCGAAACATGATGGAAAAATAAATATAATTAAGTACAATTGCAAACACAATCACATCATTGGAGAACTCTTTGAATATTTTTAAAAACAATTCAAATTTTTCTCATCAATAACCTTGTTCACATCTAAAGTCCAACATTACCATCTTACCTCTGAAAGGCATAAACATCAAATTATTTACTTTCAGTTATTCTACAATAACTAATCTATAAATTAATAATGGTGTAAACATAATAGTAATTCATTTTACAAAAGTTTTCAACATTCATATATTTGAAAATATGGTTTTATTAAAAAAAGTAAAATGTATTTCATGGTTTATATATTAACCTAATATAAATTTTGACTTTCATCTTGTTCTTATTAAATAATAGTGTATAAGAGATATTTACTATCTAATGTAAATGTGTTTTAGATAATATGATAAAATAATAAATATTATGTTTTATAGTGTCAAGAAAAGTTATAAATTATCTTCATTGTGGTTAAAAAAAATAAAGCAATGTTTTATTGACATTTATATAAAAAATATTTCCATTGTTTAATTGTTTCATTTGCATATGATTATCTAAAAAAGATTTTTAATATCTTTTCAAAATGATTTATTTTGGTCTAACTGAAGCCGGTAAAATTTGTTAATTCTTTGTTGTTATTAATCTATTGAATACTAATTTATAGAATTTATATGGTATTTCCTAGTTATATATATATTTTTTATTTTATTCAGTCAGCCAAGTTTTTACATTATTTAAATAAAATTAACACTTAATAATGATTTTTTCTTGCTTTTATAAAACATACATAAATTTATTTCATAGAATTGAAAAAATTCAGAAACAAAAAGCAAAACAATTCGAGCTCTTTGAAAAAATATCAAAGTCTTTTAGCAAGCAACACTAGTTGTTCCCTCTAGAACAGGTTTTGCTATTTATTATTTAAATTAGAATAATAGAACTATGGAAACATTTGAAATATATAATTATAGAACTTTTCTCCTGAGAAATTCGAAGACTGTGTTAGGGTTTACAGATCCCGTCACATTCCACTTTGCTGCCTCGGCACCCTTTCGATTTTAAGGTGCAGCACTAGTTAGAATTTTTTTCTCTATAGCAATATGGTGGCCGAGCATCAACTTGTAAGTTAGCACCTGTATAATTTAAAATGATGGTGAAAATGAATATATTTTTAATTGTATGATGATAAATGATTGGACAAAAGGTAAACTATATATAACATACCTTCATGAAAACCACCAAGAAAAACTAGGACAATACAAAATAAAGCAAATCTAGATGTTGACATTGTATTTCTTCTTTGCAAATAAACGTTTTGTTAGTTTGTGTGATATAAAAAACCATATATGTGAACATATATATATATAAGTCTTTGAATTTTTTTGTGTGATGATCCGGAAAAAGCTAAAAGTAAATTGACTGGTTAATTTTATTTTCTTTATATTCAGAACAAGTATTTATTAATACAACATATCATCACCTAAAAATATCAATTAACCACAGCCATATATGTTATATTGAAACATTCAGTATGTAGCTAATAAATTTAGCGATTTACAAGCTACCAGTTTTGTTATCTACTAATTTTTCATAGATAAAAAATAATCTATAAAAGATTATTAGATTAATTTATAGCTATTATGAGAATAGGAATTGAGTTAACTGGAATGAAGTTTTTAATAGATTCTGTTTTATAAATTAAAATATGTCAGAAAACGTATGAAACCCAAAGGGTGACCCTTGTCCAAAGGATGAGAGACTAATTGTTGCCCCCTTAGCAGAAAGTGGATGTAATGGAGGATAGGAAATTGTGGACTTCTCCGCTCAAGACGAGGACTGTCCGAGTGCGGGACAACTCCATCTTCACCATGGAAAATTCTAAATGCAGTGTCTATATTGGGCCCATCCTCAAAAATTGTTCATGAGAGTTTGGTTTGAAAGAAAGCATAAGAAATGCATCTTTATGGAAATTATAGAGAAAATATATTTGGGTTGTAGATGGTCTTACAACCAGAAACGTCCTTACATCCAGAAACTACAACGACGATGTTAGAGTCAAGAGTAAAACCGAAATCCAGACAATGATATCTTATCAAATAGATTGGCACATAGCTATCAATTTTGTTATTTACAAATTTCTCATATACGAAGAATTAAGCTTTGATTTTTTAATAGATTAATCTATAGCTGTTATAAGAATAGGGCTTGGACCAACATAAATGAAATATTCTAATTGATTTTATTTTATATAACAGTTATAATTTTTGAAGTAATATTTTATGGACTTATCTATAAATGAAATATGTTTATTTTATAGATGATATTGAATTTGTTAATATATATACATATAATATGAAAACATATATTTTATTGTATAATAATTAAAATATAATCTTATATAAATTACATATTTAATTTAAATTAACACCAAAAATTTATTAGATATCCAAATGACCCATTTTACTTGCCAGTCACTTCATAAAAATGATAGTGTCAACATAGAACAGAATTGCAGTGTCATTAAAATGGTGACCATTATTGGAAGGTTTCTCTCTTTTTGTTTTGCTAGGAGAAGCGTCACAAATTAATAATTTTAATATAACTATATATTTGAAAACGCATGATATGCAATATAACTATACAACTAATATAACTATACAACTAATATCATGCGTTTTCAGTAATTTTTGGTTTTCTTCTTTGAAGAGATCGATATATATATATATATATATATATATATATATATATATATATATATATATATATATATATATATATATATATATATATATATATATATATATATATATATATATATATATATATATATATATATATATATATATATATATATATATATATATATGTTTTTCTTCTTACTTCGGCCATTGTATTGAGAAGTTTATAAATGTTATAAATTTTTTGTATCATGCGTTTAATAGATTAATCTATAGCTGTTATAAATATCTTTGATTTTTTAATAGATTAATCTATAGCTGTTATAAGAATAGGGCTTGGGCCAACAGAAATGAAATATTCTAATTGATTTTATTTTATATAACAGTTATAATTTTTGAAGTAATATTTTATTGACTTATTTATAAATGAAATATGTTTATTTTATAGATGATATTGAATTTGTTAATATATATACATATAATATGAAAACATATATCATTTATAAATTTAACTTACTGTTAACTTATAAAAGATATTTTTATTTCTTTTAAAATTCATTAAATTATGTATAAATAAGAAAAATAACATTTATTCTTGTTTTCCTCAAACATTTATAAACTTTTTTTTTTGCTTTAAAACATTAATAACCTTCTCATATACAATGGCCGAACCAAGTAGAAAAAAAAAAAATATATATATATATATAACATTTATAAACTTCTCAATACAATGGCCGAAACAAGAAGAAAAACATACATATATATATATATATATATATATATATATATATATATATATATATATATATATATATATATATATATATATATATCGATCTCTTCAAAGAAGAAAACCAAAAGCTTTTAGCAGACAACACTAGCTGCTCCCGTTGAAACAGACTTGCTACTTCAAGCAATATGGGAGGGGAATTCCATTTCATCACCACTTTATAACCGCACTTTCCATATCTACTTTATCTGGTCCTGTCAAAGTGAGTTTCTTCTGAGCTACCAACTTAAGCCTATACCTCCACGCTCTTGATCCAATCACTTGTCCCATAACAGACGCTGGTATGGTAAAAACCATCGCCATCTTAGGTAGGCATCAACACTTATAATAGTTATTATTTTCTGAAGTAATATTTTATTGACTGATCTATAAATAAAATAAGTTTATTTTATAGATGATATAGAATTCGTTAATATATATACATATAATATGAAAACATAGATTCGTATCCTGGAGTTGCCCAAAAAAAATATGAAAACATAGATTTGCTTGTATAATAATTAAAATATAATCTTGTGTAAATTGCGTATTTAATTAAAATTGACACCAAAATTTGATTGGATATCAAAATGACTCATTTTACTTGACAGTCACTTAATAAAAATAATAGTGTCAACATACAACAGAATTGCAGTGTCATTAAAATGGTAACCATTATTGGAAGATTCCTCTTTCTTTTTTGTTACGAGAAGCTTAAACCTATCTTGCTTTTTTTCTAAAAAAAAAACCTATCGTGCTTTTTCAGTTATTTTACATTAAATTTTTATAAATTTATAATGGGGAAATATAGCTTTTATTAACTTACTATTAACTTATAAAAATTATTAGCTGGCAAGCATTTACTTTCTCAATTTTATTTTAATTATCTTTGTAAAGTAAAATTTTTGTTTAACAAATTAATAATTTTAATATGACTATATCTTTGCACAAGATTTAAAAAAAATATTTAATATTTTATCAATTTTTTTATTCTCTGAATTGGTGTACCTCGAGCCGGTAAAGTTTGTTAATTTTTGCAGTTATTAATCTATTAAATATTAATTTATAGCGTTTCTACAGTATTTCCAAGTTATATCTTTTTTAAATTCAGTCAGCCGTGTCTTTACATCATTTAACTAAAATAAAACACTTAATCATGATTTTATTGTTGTTTATCTAAAACATATATAGATTTATTAAATACAATTGCAGAAAGTAAAATTAAAATAAAAAATAAAAGAAAACAATTTGAGCAATTCGAAGGAATATAATATTTTTTAGCAAACAACACTAGTTGTTCCTGTGTAACAGGATTTGCTACTTATTATTTAATTAGAATAATAGAAGTATGAAAATATTCGAAATGTATAATTATAGAACTTTTATTCTAGTGAATTTAAAGACGGCGTTTTGGTTTACAAATTGCGTCACATTCCAGTTTGATGCTTTTGCTTTTGCACTGTTTTGGTTTTGAGTGCACCATATAGTATCATTTTGACATTGTATTTCTTCTTTGCAAATAAACGTTTTGTTAGTTTGTGAGACAAAAAAATCTTATATGTGAACATATATATAAGTATCTGAAACTTTTTTGTATGATTATCCGTAAAAGATTTAAAAATAAATTGACCGATTAGTTTTATTTTATTTCTATTCTAAAATATTTATTTTAAAATATTTTGAAATTTCATTTTTGTTTTTATAAAATATATCATCACCTAAAAATACCACAACCATATATGTAATTTGAAACATGTGAGTTTGGTTTGAGTCTCCAGAACAATTAGCCATTCTTATTGTGGTGAGAAGAATCTGAAACAACTACAAGCAAGCAAAGGAAGCACACAAGAAACACGTCCTTACAACCAAAAAAACCACAATGATACACAAAATCTAAATCGAGATCATAGAAAATAAACTAAATAAACAATCTTTGATACAGACAATTATACCAACACTTACTTCCGGAAAAAATGAACCAAAAAGTCGTAAATTTGAAGAACAATTCGCATAAATAGAAACGTTTTTTTTTTTGTCACTGTGGTCCACTTTTGGACCTTTAATCCTCAAACTGAGGTAAGGAGGGGTCGAAACCCTTACGCCAGAGTCCAAAAGCAGAGCTCAGTAGTCACTTGGCTACGAAACGTTTAAATAAAAAAAAATGATACACAGAAAGTGATGCGGCCATTAGACTAATCACATCAAATTTTGAAAACAAATAGGGCTATTTGCAATTTTGACGCAAAACTTAAATTCAAACACAAAACTAACCCTTTTTTTAAAAAAAAAATTATTTTTGACCCATTCACCCAAACATTTCACAATATTCATGAAAATATCACTGATTTTTTTTTTTTCCAAAAAAATACATTTTTGCTCTCACAATCATCATTTCATGTATTTACAAGATTGCCAATACACCAACCACCATGAACAACCACTTTGAAACTCTTAATGCTCCAAAATCATTAAATCACTCATTCTTTCTCAATTCTTATCAGCCAAAACAACTTTTCTTTCACTTTCTCTCCATATTTATCCATAAAAACCAAAAAAATTGATTCTAAAATTTGTATGATTCATTGAGCCATTAAAGCTTACGATTCTCGGTGGGTCAATTTCGTTTGAGATTCTGGATGCTTGAAAAAGACTTATGTGTGCTAAACAAGTAATCTCACTGTTTGAAACTTTGAAATCAAGTTTTATCCCAGATCTGTTCGTCCAGACGACTTTCGTGAAAGTAGTCTGGATTAGTCAAAGCAGAGGTTAGTTTTGCAATTGACTTACATGAAAGTCGTCTGGATCTAGACGACTTTCATGAAAGTCGTCGTCCGACTTTCTTTCTTAAAAATAAAATTCCAGACGACTTTCGAAGTCGTCTAAGATAAACAAAATAGTTTTGCTTTTGACAGGAAAGTGTCAGAAATTTGGAATATCAAAACAAAACAAAAAATTTATAGACAACTTCTGTGAAAGTCGTCCAAGATTTTTAATCCGAGATTCTGGTCAAACCTTGGTTATTATGGACGACTTCCGTGGAAGTCGTCTATCGGATGACTTCCACAGAAGTCGTCTAGGATAAGAATTTTGGTTTTGATATTCCAACTGCAAAACTAACCTGAAATTATAACAAAATATTATTTTTTTAGTTTTCTAGTAGACGACTTCCATGGAAGTCTTCTGGGAAAAGTCAAATTTCTGACACATTCCGTTCAAACGCAAAACTAACATGTTCAATGTAGATGATCTACCATGGTTTTTACCCACTTTTACCCATGGTATTAAGATACTTTTACTAGATATATATATATATATATATATATATATATATATATATATATATATATATATATATATATATATGTTTTGGAGTCTATTAGATATGTTTTCAGGCTGATGAGCATTTTGGAGTAAAGTGATGTTTTAGGTGCTCTTTTGGAGTTTAATGGAGAGTTCACCCGAGATGACTATCAAGATCAGACAAGAGTTCGATATTCAGAGATACACATCGATTGATGCACACTTTGTGCCATCGATCGGCGACACATTTATAGAAGATGACGAATCAAGATAATCAATTGATCGATGTACTCCTAGTACCATCGATCAATATCAAGCGCGTAAGAAGAATAGTTAGACTCAACCGACTTGAAGCCCAAGACCTCTCCAAATTACAAGATTACCTCTGACGAGTTTTTAATCTAATGAAATCATATTTATAATTATTTATGCCTATGTGTTTTGGCAAAGTATGCTTTTCACATTTTCACCTCTTTGACAATCATTTGTCTTTCACCACTTCAAAGTTAATTCAAAGTTCTTTTCTTATTTTTCAAAGGTTATAGAATTCTAGATCTAGAAGAAAGATACAAAGAGATTTGTTATCCTAAGAAAATTAAGTGTCGGTCTTCTAATCTTTATGGATTTCTATTATTACCTTACTGCTATGAATCACTTAGCCATGTCTGAATAAATTATCTTGTTAGATTTGGGGTTCAAATAGTTATGAAGGATTAGCCCAAACTATAGACTGTTGATTTGTGATATTCATTATCATGATGAACCATAATGCTTATTCTAGAGTAGCTAACTAGAATATGAACCTGGAATGTATTAACTCGTTAATCATCATCCTGAAATCATCTTGTATTAGCTAAGGTCCTCTAGGGATATGCGAGAACGGGTCTACGATCTTGGTGAGCATCCAATCAACTCGATTTGAAGCTATATCGATCGATACTCCTATAGAGTAATCGATCGACGACAAACATATATCGATCGATATTGCTGTCAAAACATCGATTGATATTGTCGGCATCAGATCAATGGACGAGTCTAAAACGTGAGAGCTAATAGATTCATCTAAGAGTTGAAGCTCTTTAATATCATGCATGCAACTTGTTAGGCATCTATAGCATTATAATCCTGATTATCTGAATAGTAACCTTAAATCTAACTACCCTTCCTTATTACTTAAAACCTTAACCAATTCCTTTGAGCAACTTACCATTGCTCACAACTGTAATTTACATTTAAAACCGATTCAACCTAGCATAATCACTAAGGATTACATATTTTGTGTTCCCTAGCTCCCTGTGAATTCGATCCCTAAGTACTACAACTGAACCTCTTATTTGAGAGAGTAATTCACTCCTTAGGTTAATTTGACTGATATGAAATTTGGCGCCGTTGCTGGGGAGCTTTGATCACCATTAGATCTACTCTGATTAGGTCTAGATTACTTGCTAATTCTCAATACATCTTCTGACACAAAAAAAAATTCTTGTCTTTTTCAGGTACATGTTTAACAGTACTAGAAGCAACAAGAACACTCAAATTTTATGCACAGAAGATCCCCACGACTTGGAACGTACAATCCGCAAAGGCCTACATTTCGCATCGACATCAACAACCGTTCGTCGACCGATAACTCGCTCACCACAGTCGACCGAGACACCTTCTTCGTCGTTCCATACTTGCACCTTACCGTCGCTCGAGATCAACAACCGTTCGTCGACCGACACTGTTCATCCGACATTGAACGATATTCTTAATCCTATATCGATCGATACACATCTGCGAGATATTGTAGCGCCTATTATTCTCACCACCAATGAGAATGAAAACTTGCGTGATCAAGATGGTCACATGCGTAATGCAGCAGGTCATAAACTGAATGCTCAAAGGGAGATCATTCCTAAGCAAGAAATTGTACCTACAGATTTCATCCAACCTGTAGAAGAAGCTACTCAAGCTAGAACGTTGGCTGACTATCATCGTCCAGATCAGTTCTATACCAACAGATCAGCCATCCGCCCTGCTGCCATTCAGAGGGGAGATTTCGAGCTCAAGCCGCAGTACTACACACTTGTGGGATAGATACCCTTCTGTGACATTACATTGACTTTATGACGAAAGCATTTCGTCGTGTTACTTTACGAGGAATTAACGTTTTTATTTCCTAGTAAGTTCCTCGTAAACTCGTCTAGTTTAAATTATTTAAGCGGGAAAAAAATCTTAAGTTTTAGGCGGAAATAGTAGGACGAATTACATGTAAGTCGTTTGGTTTAAATAACTAAACACTTCATAAAATCAAAGTAAACTTAAAAAATATTTATTGTACACATAAATAAACATATATATGTAAAAATTTAATTTTTCAAAAAACAACAATTTTGATTTTCAGTTTTAGTTAAGTGAACTGGTATTATTATGCAAATTTTTATTTTTTCAAATAAAATAATATTTAAGCGGGAATTTTTTTTTAACAATTTTAGGCAGGAATATTTGGAGAACTTAAATGTAAATCGTCTAATTTTAATAATTCAACAGACAACTTAAAATTAAGTTGTCTAGACCCTAAACATAACTCCTAAACTAAATTAACTAACCAAACACTTCAAAA
This sequence comes from Hirschfeldia incana, assembly GCA_026261945.1. Lineage (NCBI taxonomy): Eukaryota > Viridiplantae > Streptophyta > Magnoliopsida > Brassicales > Brassicaceae > Hirschfeldia > Hirschfeldia incana. The sequence goes on along the minus strand of JABCMI010000165.1, from coordinate 175,654 downwards.
AAATCAAAATAAACTTAAAATATGTTTACTATACACTGAAATAAGCACATATAGGCAACAATTTACTTTTTCAAAAATCATTCAAGCTTTCCAAATTCTTAACCCTAACAATACATAAAATACTACAACATATTTTGTCAAACCCTAAAACCAAAGAATATTATTATTAACTACTTTCACTCATCTATGTTGAAAACTATCCAATTTTATTATATTATAATTTACATCACTTAAAACTATTTATAGTTACATGATTTTATTTTTTCACTTGTCAAAATATTTTTTTCAAATAAAATTATTTTTAAGATTAACTACGCCAAAGAAGTCGCTTGGACGAGTTCCAGAATCGCAGACGACTCTATGAGGTTATATTGATTAAAATGACTTTTGTTTTTTTGTTTGGTCACAAGAAGCTGACTGTAATTTCACAAGGCTTTTAAGTTATGTTTCTATTTGATTTAAATTTGGGTATTGGTTTGGGGTTAAAATCAAGTTTTAGATCATATTTGGTAATTTTACCAAACAAATATACTCTTGAAAATCTTATATATCTCAGACTCCGCCAAAATATTTATGATATACATATTGTCTTTTTATCAGTTAAGTTAATTGTGAACAAAAAAAACTGTTAGTTTTTGTTTGAGTTATTTTTGGGTTTACCCTCTAAATGAATCAGTAGGTTCACCAACCAATAGGATTTAATTATTAAAAATTTGATATCTTTTAAAAAAAGAAATAAAATATTGTCAAATTATATTATGTTTTTAAAATAAAAAGTAAAATAAATAAAAATAATACTAGTGCAAAAAAAGATTTAAAAAAAATAATACCATCAACAAAACACTAAACTCTAAATTAAACCCTAACCTGTACATAGATACTAAATTCTTGATTTTTTGTTTTACAAATATTTTTAACACAATCAACAAAACACTAAACATTAATCCTAATCCAAAACTCTAAACCGTTGTATAAATCTTAAACCTTAAGATTTAAAATTTATCCAAAGGTCTAGGGTTTATCTAAAGGTATAGGTTTACGGTTTAATATTTGCTGGCGGCGTCAAAATTATTTTAATTTTTTTTGCGATTAAAAAATATTTTTGTTTTATTTTTAAAAACACAATATAACTCGATAGTATTTTATTTCTTTTTTTATAAAATACTGAATATGAAACAACACAATTTTATTGGTTGATGAACCTATATGCTCAACAGTAGGAGGTGAACCCAAGCAGTGGCAGAAGAAAGAAGGTGGAAGGGGGCGGGGGGGGGGGGGGGGGGGGAGCAGCTGCCCTTATGAAATTATGATCTTTTTGGTTTTTTTGATTAATCAAAATATATACGGTTAAAAGTCAAACAGAAAAAGAAAACTATCGTTTGCCTTTAATTATTGTTAAACATACCTACAAATGGTATTTTTTTTAATCTTGAAAATAACTCTCAAAAGTAAAAATCACAAAAATATTCATAAACTTAAAGATTTATGATTTAGTTTTAGAGACTTGAACTTAGGGTTTATGGTTTAAATTTAGGGTATTTTTTTGTTTAAAATTTGCTAAAATATTTATTTATATTTCATTTATTATTTGTTACTGAGTTCTTTACTCTTTAATATATGTATTTAGTTATTTTTCACCGTATGTGCTATTTTGTTATAAAACATATATGAACTATTAAGGAAAATTGCCCTTTTCATTTTGCAGAATGAATAATGTATGTTTGATAAGAAAAATTCATTAAGTACCATGTCTTAATACATAAACATAATAGGAAAAATTACCAAATATGACATTGAACTTGATTTTAACCTCAAACTTATACCCAAACTTGGTTCAAATAAAAAAATAACCTAAAAGCTTTTTGAAATTACAGCCAGTCATTTGCGATCAAACCAAAAAACATAAGTCATTTTTACGAATATAACCCCACTAAGTCGTCTGAGTCGTCTAAGATTCTGAAAGTCATTTGGCGTAATTGATCTTAAAAATAATTTATACAGTTTTTAAAATATATTTTGACAAGTGAAAATTAAAATCATGTAATTATAAATATTTTTAAGTGATGTAAATTAAAATGTAATAAAATTGAATAACTTATAACATAGATGAGTAAAAGTAGTTACTCATGAATTTTTTGGTTTTAGGGTTTGACAACATATGTTGTAGTATTGTATGTATTGTTTTTTTTTTGTCAACAAGATTACAGACTAATGTAGACTCTTTAAACCAAACAGGTTGCTCTGTATCCATATGGACAGTAAACAACGTTTGTTGCCACACACTGCGTGCTAAGCTATCCGCCTTTTTGTTTTGCGTCTTTGATATATGAATAATCTCCGAGCTGTGAAAACTTCTTTTGAGACTTATGATGTCTTCTAAGTAGCTTGCGAAAGCCGGCCATTCTTCTGGTTCTGGAACCATCTTCACCAATGGAGAACAATCCGTTGCAAAAGTAACACTATACTGTCTTAAATTCCTCATACATTATGTTGCCCATATGAACGCCTCCACCTCCGTGTGTAAAGGTGATTGGCTTGCCCTTGTGTTCCTAGCTCACATTAAACCCTCGAATCCTTCTAAAGTGTTATACCATCCTTGACCAGAAAAATTATCCTCTGCTTTCCAAGATCCATCTGTAAGACACCATCTTTCCGATCTCTGTGGTCGAATTTATTATGATACCTCTGAAACATGTCTCTTGTGTATTATATAGCTTGTTGTGCATCCGCCCATAGCAAATATTCGGTCATAGCTAGGTTGAGGGTGTCCTTCGGGTCTATGTCCAAATTACTAAATACCTTATTGTTTCTTTCTTTCCATATGTACCAAATTATCCACGCAAAATGATGATCATCCATCGCAGGTTTAATTCTCCAGAATAAATAATCCATGTTAGTAAACAAGGATTGTCCTGGAAAATAATCCGGATGCAAGGGGATCCTCGATAGAGCCCAAATCTGGACTGCTGGTGGGCATTCAATAAACACATGATTGTAGATTCCTCAGCTGCGCCACATCTATCACATCCAATATCTCCCTTGAGACCCCGTGCCTTTAGATTCTTTTTAACAGTTATACATCCTGATAACAACTGCCAGAGAAAGTGCTTCATCTTTGGTAGACAACGTACTTTCCAGCAGTGGGCTTTGAGATCCGTAACTGTTGGGCCAAATTCTAGTATCCCATTCCCTCTATCTGGGTATGCTCGCTCTAGTTGATATCTTGATTTAACTGTGTATTTACCATTCTTAGTAAAACGCCACCCATCCCGATCGGCAGTTTGTATCCTACTCAAGGGTATACTTTCAACAATCTTAACATCATCGGGTTCCATTATTTTACTGTAAATCCATTAAATTTCAAGTACGTGAAGAGCTATCAATGAGAGAGTTGACGGTAAGATCCGGTAAGTGAACATTTTTTTTATTTGCTGGTCTCGGGCGGTTGGTTGGGAGCCAGAGATCATTTCATACTGATATAGAAGATCCTGATCCCACCCTTTTGATTAGTCCTTTGCTAACCAGAGATCTAGAAGAGATTATACTGCGCTATCCATAGGAAGACACATATGATCTGGCCGGTTCTAGGGGTGAAATATTCCTAAAATATCGACCTTTAAAAACACGAGAAAATAGAAAATTTGGTTTCTCTATGAATCTCCAAAGTTGCTTTCCAAGCATAGCTGTGTTGACATCCATCAGATCTCTAAATCCCAGTCCTCCATCGTCCTTATGTAAGCAGACCTTATCCCAAGATTTCCAATGCAATCCTTTTGTATTACCACTAGGACTCCACCAAAATTGGGACACCGCGCTCGTAAGTTTCTTCATCACCGTTTTCGGGATTTGATAGCAGGACATAATATGATTGGGAAGAGCCGCTACCACCGATTTTATAATTACCTCTTTTCCTCTTTTCGTGAAAAATTTAAAGGTCCATATGTTTACTCTGCTATTTAAGCGTTCCTAGACGAAGCCAAAAACTTGGACCTTTAAACCTCCTAAACTCTCTGAAATTCCTAGGTATGTTCCCATTCCTCCCCGGTTTTGAATACCCAATATATCCCTAAGCTCATGTCGGGTCTCCTCTTCAATCGTGTGCCCAAACTGAATTGATGACTTTTAAAAATTTATCTGTTGTCCGAAAACCTTTTCATAGTCTTTATGAATTCCCAAAATAACCTGACACTCCTCTCTTTGCGCTTTACAGAAGAAAAGACTATCGTCTGCAAAGAGTAAATGAGAAATTGGTGGACAAGCCCTTGCCACTTTAATTCATGTCAGTCGTTTTCCCTTCTCCGCCTTTTTAATATTTGCAATTAAAGCTTCCGTGCACATGATGAATAAATAGGGAGATAATGGATCTCCCTGCTGTAAACCTCTATTCGGAATTATGTGTCCATGTGGTTGCTCGTTTAAAAGGACTCTATATTGAACCGAGGAAATACATTCCATCATCATTTGAATCCAGTGTTTATCAAAACCCATCTTCCGAAGTAAAGCCTGAATAAAACTCCATTCCACTCGGTCATAAACCTTACTCATGTCCGTTTTAATAGCCATACTTATTCTGGCAAGCCTTATTTGTCCTTAATCCATGGAATATTTCTTGTGCAATTAGAATATTTTCTGAGATCAATCTTACAGCTACAAAAGCCGACTGGGTTTCCGAGATCAGAGCCGGAAGACAAGCCTTGAGCCGTTGGCACAATACCTTTGAGATAATTTTATATCCTACATTACATAGACTTATTGGTCCAAGCTCTGTCATCCTTGTCGGCCTCTCCACTTTAGGAATCAAGCATATATTTAGACGCTCATCCAGCTTTCCTATGGTCAAAAAATTATTGACCAAATCCAAAATATCAACAAAATATTATGTTTAACGATGTGCCACGAATGTTGGAAAAAAGTGCCGTCATTCCATCTGGCCCCGGAGCCTTTTCCGGATCCATCATAAATAATGCTTGTCAGACCTCCTCTTGTGTAGCAAGCTGTACCAGTCGGTGGTTCATTTGCTGAGAAATAAATGGCTGAATTTCATCTAAGAACTCATCCAATTCCGAAGGCGACGTAGTACTAAAAAGCTCGTCAAAATAACCCACTGCGACCCGCTCAATTCCAATATCCCCCACTACCCAATTTCCATTATTATCATATAATCTCACTATGCGATTACGCGTCCGCCGCTGTTTTGTTAGGGCATGCAAAAATTTTGTACTGAGGTCCCCTGCCGTATCCCATGTATTTCGACTTTTGTCTTGCCAGTACTCCTCTTCATCCTTGTACTGCTCTTGTAATTTCATAGACACCTCCAAAATATCCTCCTGCGATCTATTATCATCTGTTTGGACTTCCTCCAAAACCTTTTGAAGCTCCGCAATTTTTTCTTTTCCATATGGGGGATTATTTTTGTTCCAGGTAGAGATCTCGTATCGGCAATTAATATTTCTTGACACGACATCTTCCCTGGTACCCCCTGAATTCCTCATCTCCTTTGTCCAACCTCTGGTAATAGACTCCATAAAACCCTCCCTTCCGAGCCATCGTTTGTCAAAACGAAACTGTACGTCCTTTGCGTTTAACAACCTTGTCCTCTAAACATGCCACTATCGGCCTGTGATCCGATCCCACCATTTTCAAATATTCAGTATGTGAATTTGGAAACAATGAATGGCATTCTTCGTTTTCCAAAGCTCGATCTAGGCGACAACGGATAATTGTTGCTTTGCCATTAACTTTTCTCGTTCCTTGCCAGGACAATTTATTTTCCCGTGCCAGAAATTCCAAAAGACCACTGTTGCGTATCATATTATTAAACGATACAAAAGAATCTGCACTATGCAACGGTCCCCCTTCCTTTTCATGGTTCCCCGTGATCTCATTGAGATCGCCAATGATAAACCAAGGATCATCCCTTGATGCCATATCGTGTTAATCTTTCCCACACTTAATCTCTTAATTTCTTAATTGGATCCCCATATACAAATGTCATGAAAATTTTCTTTCCCAGTGTCTCTGCCTCAACATCGATCATTCTAGCACTAGAATATAAGATGTAAACATTGAATCCATTATTATAATATAACGCCAACCCACCACTTGATCCATTTGGGTCCACTGTTATTAAATTATCATATCCAAAATGTGATTGAAATCCTTGAACAAAAGCAAAATCCTGTTTTGTTTCTGAAAGAAATAAAAAGTCTGGTTTGTGGTAATGCCATATTTTCCGAAGATAACTAATAGTATTGTATCTATTGTTAGGGTTAGATTTGGAAAACTTGAATGATTTTTTTGAAAAAGTAAATTTTTACCTAAATGTGCTTATTTCAGTGTATAGTAGAAATTTTATAAGTGTAATTTGATTTTTTGAAGTGTTTGGTTAGTTAATTTAGATTAGAGGTTATGTTTAGGGTCTAGAAGACTAAATTTTAAATCGTCTGTTGAATTATTAAAGTTGGACGACTTACATTTAAGTCGTCCAAATATTCCCACCAAAAATGTTTTAAAAAATTATTCTCCCGTGTAAATATTATTTTATTCGGAAAAAGATTAAAAATTTCATAATAATTATTGTTCCCTAAACTATAACTGAAAATCTAAAATGTTTTTATAAAAATTATTTTTTTCCTATATATGTTTATTTCTGTGTATAATAAACATTTTTTAAGTTTAGTTTGATTTTATGAAGTGTTTAGTTACTTAATTTCAGTTAGGAAATATGTTTACGGTCTAGACGACTGGTGAATAATTTAAGCCAGACGACTTACATGTAAGTCGTCCTAATATTCCCGCGTAAAATTTAAGAATTTTTTTCCCGCTTAAATAATTTAAACCAGACGAGTTTAGACGACTTACTTGTAAGTCGTCTAGGAAGTCTTCTATTTTAGTTTCCTGCTAAAAATATTTTAGTTTTCCGTTAAATATATTAAAGTCTTCTGGACGACTTACTTTTAAGTCGTCTAAAGTTGTCTGAATAGAAAATATTTAACCTAATTGGATTTTTGTATCTCCTTATATAAAGAAAATTTTACACATTCTCTCTCCTCCTCCCAAACGGCTGCAACAAAAATGTAATGTTCACCATTCTACAACTCTCCAACCTCTCTCTAATCTTTTTGAAATGATAAACACCAAGTTTTATATGAATTTATTTTTTTTGTCTCATGTCTTTCTCACTAATTTATTTTGTTTTTTGCAGGTTTTTCATCACATAGTTTTCATATTCCAGTCATTTAAAGATAAATCTATTAATTTTAGAAATTTATTTTTTTTTGTGTTTTATAAAGATAAGATTTATCTAATCTTTCACTTATTTTATCTGTTTTAAGCCATTTGAACGTTTATGGATATGCATGTTTTTCAGATCTGGATTTGTATATGCAAGTTTTTCTGATCTGGAAGACTTCTGGGACAACTTACCTGAAAATCGTTTGGAATTTCTGGAAGTCGTCTGACGGATTCTTCTCCCATGCCTCTCCTTTTTATAACAGGTCTGAGAGTTTTGGTAAGTTTTTATGTCTATTTTTTTTTTTATTTGGTCACTTCATGTTGTATAAAGTTCTTACTTTTTCCCAAACTAAAACAATCCAAACCAGTCTAATCTCTTTGACTAGAAAAATACAAAGCTTTATATGAATTTGTTTGTTATGTCTCATGTCTTTCTCACTAATTTATCTGTTTTTTTTTTCAAGTTTTCATCACATGGTTCTCATCTTCCACTCATTTAAAAGTAGATCAATTTATTTTAGATATGTATTTTTGTGTGTTCTATAAAGGTAATTTTGTCTAATTTTCCACTCATTTTCTCTATTTTTAAGCCAATTGAACATTTTTGGATATACAGTTTTTTCAGATCTGTATTTGGAAGACTTATGAGACGACTTAACTGGAAGTCGTCTGGACTTCCTGAAAGTCGTCTGGACGATGGAAGTCGTCTGGACCTCCTGACAGTCATATGGGCTTCATGGAAGTCTTCTGACTAAGTCTTGTTCCATATCAAGTGGAGTCAAAGTTTGTCATTGTAAATGAATGATCTATATTAATTTTGTATGTGGCCTGTTTTGTGATTTGCATGTGTACTCATTTAGTTGTGAATTTTGTATATAATCAGTAATACTAATTCCCAAGATGTAATATATGTACTAATAATATTTTTACATGTTTACAAATCAATGAAATAATTGATTTCATAGCTTTTTTTTTCTCTTCTTATGATCTCCCATATGCAATCATAAAGTTCAAAGATCTTCTTCGCATCTTAATAAAGAATGTTGGTAGCCTTATATTGATACAACATTTTAACAAGCATTTTAACCTTTCTTCCAACTCATATCAATAATCATCATTGATGTCTATAACAAAAATATTTAAGAGATGAAACCAAACAATTGTAACTATTCAAAGCATATCACATTTTTTACAATTTTGTGTCGGAAATATAAGTTTTATATATCTTGAAGTTACTTAACACTCTTAAAAATACAAGACTTCCAGTAGAAGACCTAAAAACTAGCGTAGAAGACTTGTGTGGAAGTCTTCTCTCATTAGCTAGAAACTTTAATTAACATGAATGTTGGTAACCTCATAAATATCATCAATAAAGTTATAAATTTCATTCAGTAGCCCTAATATTGTCTAATATACATGAACTAACAAGAAAATGTTAAAAAGTCTTTTAGAGAAAATACAAGTTTATTAAACATTCATGCAGATGACATTTATGGAAGTCTTCTAGACGACGTCCATAGAGGTCGCCATTTAGATCATTTTTGCTATTAAATTTTTACAAAGATGACTTCCACAGAAGTCGTCTCATTAGCAGATTTCCCTGGAAGTCATCCTTTGTTAAAAATAAAATTCAAGACGACCTTTGACGACTTCCATAGAAGTCGTCTACATTAACCAGGTTAGTTTTGTGTTTGACCGGAAAGTGTCAGAAATTTGACTTTTCGTAGACGACTTCCACTAGAAAAAATAAAAAATCAGTATTTATTATAACTAGACGGTTTCCACATAGGTCGTTTATGATAACCAAGGTTTGACCAGAATCTCGGATTAAAATCTTGGACGACTTTTGTGGAAGTCGCCTAGAAAAAATTGTTTTGATATTTTAACTGCAAAACTAACTTGAAACGATTTTCGTGGAAGTCGTCTAGTTATAATAAAATATTAAGTTTTTAGTTTTATAGTAGACGACTTTCATGGAAGTCGTCTGGGAAAAGTCACATTTCTGACACATTCCGATCAAATGCAAAACTATCATGTTTATCTTAGACGACTTTCACATAACTTGTCTGGAATTTTATTTTTAACAAATAAACTCGGACGATTTACATGTAGGTCGTCCAACAAAACACATTTTAAAAGTCAATTGCAAAACTAACATATGCTTTGACCAGACGAGTTCCATGTAAGTCGTCTAGATCCAGACGACTTTCACGAAAGTCGTCTGGACGAACAGATCTAGGAAAAAAACTTGATTTCATAGTTTCAACCAGTGAGATTACTTGTTTAGCACACGGAAGTCTTCTCCAAGCACCCAATATCTCAAACAAAAGTGACCCACCGAGAATGGTAAGCTTCAATGGCTCAATGAACCATACAAATTTTAGAATCAAAATTTTTGGTTTTATTGGATGAATATGGAGAGAAAGTGAATGAAAATTATTTTTAGTTGATTAGAATTGAGAAAGAATGAGTGATTAACGATTTTGGAGTATTAAGAGCTTCAAATTGGTTGTTCATGGTGGTTGGTGTATTGATGGCAATGCCAATCTTGTAAATAAATGAAGATGATGAGGTTGTGAGAGTAAAAATGTAGTTTTCGAAAAAAAATCAGCGGTATTTTCGTGAATATTGTGAACTTTTTGGGTGAATATGCCAAAAATAATTTCTAAAAAAAACAAAGATTAGTTTTGTGTTTGACTTTAAGTTTTGAGTCAAAATTGCAAATAGCACCCAACATAATATTACACTTTTTCACTAACAGATATTTGCTTTTCAAAAATATCAAATTTAATATGATATATATACAAAAGACAAAATCATGACTTAATTATGTTGAAAATGGTTATATAAAAAGACAATTAAAATTAAATAATTCAATAAAGAGACAGTGAAATACCAAATATCTTTGATAGATAAATATAAAGCTTGACGATGTCAAATTTTTTCTTTAATACCCAACTACGACGACATGCATACCACCACTACATTTTTTCTTTCTGAGTTTCTACTGGCTTTTCCTGAGAGCATTAAAGACACGAACGTCAATGGCGAGGGTGCTCTACATATTGCGGTATTGAATGATAGAGAAGAAGAGCTCAAAGTGCTCACGGGGTTTATACAGAGATTGTACAAAAGTGACTCTGCGTCCACAGAGATTCATGTACTGAACAGACGCGATCGTGATGGAAACACAACCTTGCATCTTGCGGCATATAAGAATAATCATAGGGCATGTTATCATCTTCTTCATGATTTGAAAAGCATTCTGACCATTCATCATTCCATGGTCCTTCAATATATATATATATATATATTTAACAAAAGAAGAAGAAAATGATAAAAGATTAGATCCTGTTGAGTTTAGTAGAGATTAATCATGCGCCTTAGTTTCTAAAGAGTTTGTGTAATAATATAAACTTTCACATCAAAAGTTTTGATATGAAAATAATATCACAAGAGACATGGATCAGTCCACTAATTGCGAATTAAATTTGAGTTGAATGTCCAAAAAACTTACATTGTATTAAAGCTTATACCTAAACTACTAAAAAGTTTAGTTAATAGATCCACACTCTTGTAATCTAGCCTAGACATGGCTTGTGCTCCCAGACAGAGAATGATGGTCAACAATATTAATGCCTAGATGAACTATTATTTCGAGAGGGAATATTGGATTACTAGAGATTAATGAGTCATTGGCCTTTGTCTTTAAAAAAAAATATCTGTACGCATATAATATATGAAACCCAGACTTGTCTATTAAGAACCCAGACTTGTCTATTAATTACTAACTAAACTTTGACCCGCTCACCTGCGCGGATGTATTTTCAAAATTTAATGTTAAATATTTATAACTGTTTAGTTAAAAATTGTATATGCATATGACTATGTTCATATAGTACCATACGGTATTTCTTATTCAATCTTTATCATCTACTTGGATAATATATATATATATATGCATTATAAAAATAATTTATCTAATTTTTTTGTTTGATAAATACATTTTGACCATATTTTTAAAATATTTATAAGTAATGTCGATTGCTTATTTGGTTTTGGATATTAACGTAATGAAATAAATATATTAAATAACTTTTATATTAGATAAATTATTTTAATTTACATTTTATGAAACTTATTTGATCTATTAATTTATATAGTTTATATAAATTAATTTTATAAAAATTAAGTTTATTTTAATTTTATTATTTTATATTTCTTTATTTTAGTAATAAATATTATTAAAAAAAATTAATACTGTAATATAATTATTTTACATAAACTGATGTTCTATGTTAATACTAAAAACAAAATATATTATAAAGATTTGGTGAAGATTTGTATATAATATGACAATATATATACTATTAAAGAAGCATATTGGTATTTTTACTCTTTTTACTCCTACGGAAGAGTCTTTTTTTGTATTCATTAAAGGTATTCTGAAATTGTGCGCCGATTTCTTCTTAATTGTTTTTTTGGTTTGTCATTGACCACCGGTTTCCTAATTTAATTCGGTCTCCGAATATTTATTTGTTTGATACTGCATCGTTTTAGTATTTTTTCAACCGATCATGTTTGAAACTGCGTCGTTTTTTAAACTTTTAATGGTTTAGTTTTAAACCTTTTTTTCTTAAATCTAATCTCATCTACTATTGTTTATTTCCTGATTCGAAATGATAATACAGCTGAATATTGACGAACATAACAAAAGTTTTCGGTGAAGTCGTTTGGTTCCGTTATGAGTTTGGTTAGACTGGTAATTTATTTAAAATTCAATAATAGCATGCCGATTATTTTTTTAAAAATTTTAGTTAAATCTAAAATTATTAATTTTAACAACAATCGTTATCATTTACAACGATTTTGAAAATTAATAATATATTTTAAACAATTTTTCAACTTATGATAACCGAATTTGTCTTATCATTAAACAAATCACAATATTAAAAATACTAACTCGTTCAACCGCAGGTCTGAGTCGGGTTTCAAAATATCGTTCAAAACTATAAAACTTTTATATTGATTTCTATTTAAAATATCTAATTAAAAATTAAAAACGTAAAAATACATGTAAAATATAGTTTTAACCGAACATAAACTTAGGTATAAAATACATATATGAGACAGGTTATATAAATGCATATACAAGACGGATTATATAAATGTGATTATATAAATTTTTCACCAAACATAAACCCGCGCTTTAAAAGTACGGATCAAAATCTAGTTGTAACATTTATTTTTCATGAATAGTTAAATATGGACCATTAACATTTATATATGAATTTGACAAAATTTAGTTGGACCATTAACATTTATATATGAATTTGACAAAATTTAGTTGGCCCATCAATTTATTTTTTGGCGCAAATACCAACAACACAATTTTGTTCTTGTAATTAAAAAGTCATCGATAAATTTTTGATAAGTTTGTTTTTTTAAAAACTAAATCATAAATATTAGATTGTAATTGAGATATATGAAGTATAATAGATACGATATCATGTGATTTTGTTGACAAAAGATCTCACTTAATTTTAGGAAACTAACATTAAAGCTAGTATATTTAAACGTGATATAAGGTTGTTAGAAACCATTTATTTGATTTAATTTATGTATATTTGTAATATTATGTCAATGGCAATATCTTGTAATTATTTAAGAAAAATAGGATTAAGTACTAAATGTACTTCAGTTTTAATAGTTTAGATAGATTTCAGTTAAAAATACATAAAATTTAACATGATATTTTTTTTGAAAGAATTTTAAATTTTATTCAAATAAAAAATAACATTTTTACAGAGCAGTGCCTGCTACATTGTTTCTCACAAGCTATTCAAAATAAAACAGAGAAATTTTACCAAAACTTTAAAAAAATTTCGCAAAAACTCAACTTCCCCCAACCAAAGCTTCATCTTCACCATCTCAAAACTTTACCCAGCCCTCACTCCTACTGAGCACCTAGCTCTCACTCCTACTAGGATTCAAAGCTCACCACACACTTATCCAGCTCTCACTTCTACTGGACACCTAGCTTTCACTCCTACTAGGATTTGCTCTAGATTTATAGACCACCAAAGATAAGTTTCTCCCAACCTCTTTCCTCCAATTTGTCAAAACTCTAATGAAATCTGCCAAACCACACCTCCATTGCTCTCTCATACTTCCTGCCTTTCTTGTTTTGTAATGATGTGATCCTATTCCTCACCATCCTGTCCATACGAGTGACTAGACAAGGGGCTAATTGAGCAGGATCCCCCACTCTTCTCACATTCCTTTCCCTCAAAATCTCATATACAGCAATTTGAAAACAGTAGCGATAAAGGAATGTCTCCATCTTACCCTGAAGTCCTCTCACTACCTCCTGAGTAACACTAGACCAATCATATCGTCTCCTGCTTCTTGTTAACAGCTGGACTAAACCATCCCAAACTTCCTTTGAGTAGTTACACTAAAAAAACAAATGATCTCTGGTTTCCCAAGGAGTGTGACACAACCAACATTGAGTTGCAGCCTGAGAATTCCAACGACTTATCCTGTCTCCATTCGCAAATCTGTCATTCATAGCAACCCATACCATAAACGAAAATCTTGGAGTTGCGCCTGAGAACCAAACTCCTTTGAACCAAGAGATTTTTTGAGCTTGAGTTCTGATAATATTCCAAGTCTGACTTGAAGAGAAAATCTCTTTAAAATCTTCATTTTCTCTTCTCCAAAGGCATTTATCCTCTTGCTCCGTAAGACCCCTGTTCTTTAGACTCATAACCTCCTTATCAATCAACCGAAGATTATAAGCTCTATGTTGCTTCGATCGATAGAGCTGAATAGCATTTTCAACTGTATTTGTGATCGGAATGCTAAGATCCGTTGGACCTCTATCCTCAGTCAAATCAATCAGTCGACCCTCTAGCTGTGACCAACAATCAAACCAGAAAGAAGATCTTGAGCCACTGTGAATCTGCCTTCTCGATAATTGCTGAGCCATGGGTCTTAGTTTTAATAGTTTCTTCAACATCCAAGAGCCAAGAACACTTCTCTCACTCACATTCCAAAAGGAGCCTTTCCTGATAAGATATCTCCATATCCAATGGATCCATAACGAGCTTTTATTTGAGATAATCCGCCATATCAGCTTCAAACAAGAGACCCTGTTCGCATCAGATAGACTTTTAAGCCTCAAACCTCCTTCATTTGTTGGCTTACAAACATCTACCCATGCAATCTTAGCTTTATGAGAAGATAAAGCTGGACCTGACCATAAGAAATCCAAGCAGAGTCTATTAATTTCTTGGATACATTTATTTGGCAATCGATAAGCCGACATCCAGAAGTTGGTTATGCTATAGAGAACAGATCCAATCAACTGGAGTCTTCCAGCGAAAGACAGATGCCGAGCCGTCCAAGAAGTAATGCGGTTCTTTATTCGAGAGATAAGAGGACTGTAGTCTTGAGTGTTCATTCTTTTCGTGAGAAGAGGGAGCCCCAAGTATCTTACATGTAAAGACCCTGACTCAAAAGGAAACTGCTCCAAAATGATAGCACTATCTTCTGCTTTAACACCCGCCAGGTACAATGTTGATTTTTCCAAGCTGATATTTAAACCATAAACCTTTGCAAACTCTTGAAACACTGCCAGAATCCCCTCAACATAAGCCTTCTTCCCATCAGAAAAAACCAACACATCATCAGCGAAACAAATGTGTGTCAATCCCAAATCTTCACAATACAGATGATAGCCAATTTTCTTCTCTGTTGCTGCTTTATCAAGAAGCTTGGAGAGAACTTGCATACAAATTATGAAGAGATAAGGTGAAAGAGCACAACTTTGCCGCAAACCCCTCTTACTATTGAAATAACCTGCCAATTCTCCATTGATTTGTACTGAGAAAGAAGCTAACTCAATACACTTCTTAATCCAAACAATGAACTTCACCGGAAAATTCAGAGCTTCCAAAGCTGCCAACAAGAATGACCATTGAACCGAGTCAAACGCTTTAGAAACATCGATCTTCATTGCACATCTCTCTGTAACCGAATCCTTGTGAGAGCTTTTAACCAACTCAGATGCAAGAAGTACATTCTCCATAATCAATCCGTCCTTTACAAACGCTGACTGGTTTAAAGAAATGAAGAGAGGCAGCAGACCTTTCATCTTATTCGTCAGGAGCTTGGAGATTAATTTGTATATCACGTTACAACAAGAGATGGGGCGATAGTCTTTCATAAAGATAGCATCATTCTTCTTTGAGATAAGAGCTAGGATGGTAGAGTTGATACCTTTTGGTAGGAAACCCGTGTCAAAAAAAGACTTTACTGCAGCAACAAAGTCCCGACCTGTGATCTCCCTTGAGGCTCTAAAGAACTCACTGGTGTAACCATCTGGACCCGGAGATTTGTCTGAAGCCATAGAGAATACAACTTTCCTTATTTCCTCAGCTGTAACCTCTTTTATCAACATACTTCTATCCTCTTCGGAGCATTCGTATTTAAGTAACTCCTTTAACTCCTCCACACTCGCTTCTCTGTAATCCTTTGGTACTTGAGAGAGAAATTTGTGAAAATAATCCACTGCTTCCTTCTTAATATCCTCCTGATTATCAGCTTTCGTTCCATCCAATCTTTTAATCTCACGAATAGAATTCCTGATTTCCCTTACTTGAGCAGCTCTTGGAAACTTTTATTGTTTCCATCTCCCACATCCAACCAATGAACCTTTGCTCGCTGACTGATTACTTTCTCCTCTAGTGCTGAAAGAAAAATCCATCTTCTGTAAGCCACTGCCTCTTCCTGTATATGTATCTGAGTTGGATCTTCTAAAGTCTTTACTTGAGCATCACACAAAATCTTATACGCCTCTCTCGTCTTCTTTATAATATTCCCAACCTTCTCTTTACTTAAGCTCTTCAGGATGGGCTTCAAAGCTTTTAACTTCTTTGACAGACGGAATAAGGCCGAAGTAGAGCTAAATAACGGCTCTGTTGTATTCCAAAACCCCCCAACCTCAGCAAGAAAATCTGGCATTTTCACAAGAGCATTTACAAATTTAAAAGGCTTTTTTGGTTTCAGAAGTTCCGTCTTGATTATCACCCTGCACCTCTGATGATCAGAACACCCTCCTGCCTCAAATACACAATATGATTGAGGAAACCTTCTCACACATTCCTCATTCATTAGCGTGCGATCCAGCTTTTTACAAATGATTCCATTTTCTCGTTTATTACACCACGTAAACCGCGGCCCCTAATACGACATGTCAACCAGGGAGCAATACTTCACCATATCTTGAAACTCTCGCATTCCCAATGTATCATGAGACGATCCATCCACTGAATGCTAAAAACCATTAACAATCTCATTAAAATCCCCCTGAATTATCCACGAAGACTTCTTGATAATGGGGGAATTCTGATGAGCTATAAGATCACTCCATAACTTCTTTCTCTCTTCCGCCAAATTGAAACCGTAGACAAATGAACAGAAGAACTCATCAACCATCCCATCCAGCAAGACTGAGCAGGTGATTAATTGTGTACTCTGAAAACATGGAGTTACTCTCACCTTCGGACTCCATGTGACCCAAATTCGTCCTAACCTGTGATGATCATAGTTTGTAATATATGACCATCCTGGAAAGACATCATCCATAATCTTCCTTGCTTTATTCTCCTTAACTCTTGTCTCTATTATGCAACCGAACTGAAACCCACACTTCCTCACCCATTCCTTTACTATTTTATGTTTAGAGTATTGGTTGAAGCCTCTAGTATTCTAGTAGAAACCAGACATATTATTGGCGTCGGGGTTTCTTCTTATTCAGATAGCTTGGATCTACATCCTGAGCTTTCTGACCAGCTTTTACCTTAAGATACCTATCATTCATCTTCGATTATCTGGGGAGAACTTTCCGATGAGCCATCTCTTATGTATCCTTAAGGCTTTCATCCTCCAAGTACTCCTTTTCATGCTCAAATTCCAGATCCTCTTTCTCTTTTCCATCATCGTTACCCTCATCATTTAAATCCTCTTCATGTTCTCCAATTGGCTGTAACACTAAATATCTTGAGCTTGTGAACAGTGATACCTTCCCAAACTCAAGCCCTTTACTGACAGGAGAACGACTAGCCCTGCCTGGAGAGACAGCAAACCACTCATTTTCCTTCGCTTCCTTATCTGTTTCTGTACCAGATTCCTTACTTCCTCCTAATTCCTTCACAACTTCATCTTCCTCATTTCCATTTCCAACCTCCTCAAGTAATACTCCAGGAACTAACTCCTTCTTCTGAGCTTGTTGTGGAATCAGAACTTCATCCCTTGGAGCTACCTCCACCTCTTTTCCCGCTTCGTCTATCTCTCCTTCCTCTAATCTCTCCTCTTTTCCCTCTACTTCAACTTTAGAGCACGCTTTAGCTGAATGTCCCCAAGTGTTGCAGTTAGGACACTTCGTTGGTAACTTTGGATAAGTATACTCTATTAAAACCTCTTCACCTTGAATGTTGAAGTTTAATTTCTTTGGAAGATCCTTTGTTAAATCCACCTTCACAAAGTTCTTTGCCACATCCAACTTCAAACACTGAGGCGTTTCTGGGTGTAGCTTTACTGGACTGCCTATAGGACTCGTCATAAAGCTCAACCCCTGCCACGAGAACATACTTAATGGAACATTCTTAAGATGAACCCACATCGGAATCGACTGCACTGGAGCCTTCTCCTTATCTGCTACAGGCGACCATTTTGTCAACACCACCGGTATTCCAGCTAGATTCCACATCCCTCTTCTTAAAATCCCATTTCGATCTGCATTGTTGAAGATTCCGAACTTCATCGATCTCGAGTTTACTTAAAAGATTTCAATCTTTTACGATTTATCATTTAGATTCCAAATCTTGTTGACAATCGCATGAACTTTAGCTATGTGTGGAGCTGTATCCAGAAATTTACCGATAAGAAAATCGTCCCATAGTGGTGCGACTCCCTTCGTAATCTCCTCTGGAACCAGCACAGAGCCAATAGCATCCTTCAGCGTAACCTCAACTTCATATTTCTTCATAAATTTTTGCCCGTGAACTGCTCCAACCCACGATCCTTTTGATCTTCCAGCAATCGCGCTTTGAAACAATCCAGAGTTTTCTTTACCCTCATCCGATCTCTGGGGAGATTCCCCCTTCGATCCATTTTTCTCCAATGTTTGTTGATCCAAATCCTTCCCTACGTCACGATTTGGGTCAACAATGCTTAATCTTTCCCTTGCCTCTAGAACAGAACCTTGCGTGCCCCCCTGAGATGAACCTTCCTTCATCGGAGAAGAAGGTGATCTCGGCGGATCCGCAGAGCTCATTTCTCGAAAGAGATCTCACAATCGCCTTTTCTCTCGCCTACCAAAACGGTGCGTTTCGCTCACAATCGCCTTTTTCAACAATTTATTAGTTTTAATTTAATTTAATTTAACATGATATCAGAGACCATAAATCAAATGAAAGACTTAGTTAATAACATTGCTGACAAAAAATGACTTAGTTAATCACTCCACATTCTTCTAATCCGGCTGAAAATTTGCTTGTGCCTAGACCGAGAACGATGGTATGAGAGATCATATGATCTCGCGAGGAGTATGAAGATTAGTAGAGAATAATGGATCATGAAACCTCAGTCTGTAAGAATATAAACTCCACACCATAATTGATAATGTTATCTTTTTGTAGTATCTCAAGGATTTAAATGATGACATGAAGAAAGAAATCTCCTTTCTTAGAGATTTACTAGCTAATGCAGATGCTCAGGTACATTCTCTTAAGCCCGTGTATTAATATTAGAGAAGTTGGACCGTAAGATATGTATTTTACGGATCAAGTCTGTGAAGCCCGTGAAACCCATGAAAACTTTCAAGACTAAAACGAAATACTTGAAGAATAAGTTAATCTCAAGATATTCTAACATGTTTACATTAAATGTTTAGGAAAATTAGCATTATTTATTAACATCATTATGTTAATGTGAACAATATATATATATATATATATATATATATATATATATATATATATATATATATATATATATATATATATATATATATATATATATATATATATATATATATATGCATCTTATATTCTCATATTGAAACACAACACTATATATCATATTCTATTATACTTTACATAGTATCAGAATATTCGAACCTTGTGGATCAGAACTAAAGCTTCTGCGTTGATAATGGTAGTCATCGGTGGTGTTGACGATGATGAAGACGGAGACGATCAAGATGATGATGATGACGATGTGGAGCTGTCAAGAAGTCAAACGATTTCTTGGTTTTCTTTTTCATTTTTCTATTTTCTTTTTGGGTTTGATTTTGACCTTGAGTTTCTGGTTTTGGGTTTTTATTACTTCAGATATTTGTTTCTTATGGGTTTGGTTGGTCGATGGGTTATTGAGAAAAAATAAGTCTTTAAGGGTTCTCATAGTTGTTTTTTTTTGTTTTATGAGATTTATTCTATAGTTTATAATATTTCAGAGTGTTGTTTTCTCATAGTTTGAGATTTATTGGTTATAGTTTAACCATTACAGGAGAGTTCTAGTTGAACGCTTAAATTTTTAGGTCAGTTTTTTAGTCCGGTTTATGGACTGTCCAAGTTAAGGACGATTGTTTTTTGGAGCTGCAGTTGCGTACACGAGATGTATTCCCATTGTCAAGACCAAAAAAGAGCTGAAATTTTCATCCATCCTTGTCTAAGTTGAAGTTTATTCCCGAAGGAATCTGTTGATTTGTTTTCCTTGACGTAGTGTCTACGACATACGTGATCTGCTTTGTGATTGCAGATTTGCCTGTTGCATCCCACTTTTATCGTGCGGAAGAATATTAGAGATATGTTCTTCACATACGTGGTCAAAAGATATGTATCTTATGGACCAAATCTGTGAAGTCCGTGAAACCTATGAAGATCCTCAAGACTAAAAAGAAATATGTGAAGAATAAGTTAATCTCAAGATATTCTAACATATTTACATTAAATGTTTAGGAAAATTGGCATTGTCTATTATTAACATTATGTTAATGTTAACAATATATATATATATATATATATATATATATATATATAATCTTGTATTCTCTTATTGAAACACAACACATTAATATATTATATTCTATTATACTTTACAATTAAAAAGGCTATTCTACATTTACCTGTATAGATAACCACAAAGTTTTGGGAGTTACATTTTTTTTTTTTTTTTTTTTTTGATATCTCTGGTGTCTGGGCAGCCACTTTCCCAAATATCCCCCGAATGGGTCCAGCGCCCCAGCAGTAAGGATGTTAAATCGCTGTGGCCGGGTTTCGAAGCTGGGTGGCGGTTTGGGAGTTACATTACTCGACATTTTACATAGATTGAACTAAGTACGTAACGATTTTGAAAATTGGTTTTGAGATGAATACATATTATTTTCTGAAAGGCAACGGTTCATACTGAGGAAGCAGCACCACAAAGTAACAATGAGGAGATCGTTACGATCTCAAGAGATGAAAGTGAAAAGAGTAAGAAGACAACTCTGTAGATTTGGAAATTTTATTTTATTCATTTTCTATTATGTACGTTAGATCATCATGGACATTTGAATGCAGAAGAAGAGCATAAAAGAAGAGCTCCAATAAGAGTAATAATCCATGGACATTCTCCTAATCAAGATGACAATAACAATGGTAGACTTGTCATGTTGCCTGATTCTATGCAACTTCTGTTCGACTTAGCTGGTCAGTTTCACTCTCTCACTACTTATTTTAGATACAAATATATACATAAATTCGGAGAGAATATAAAAAAGCAACCGTCCAGTTATGCTTTCCACATTATAATCATATACTTTAACAAATTTTTGGATTGTGATGATTAATTAAGTAAAACTTTGTTGGATGCAGAGAAGAAGTTCGGGAGACGAGGAAGCACGATTGTGATGGCAGATGGTGCACATGTTTAACAGCTTGATGGTCTCCGAGAAAACGACAATTTATAAATTTTCTAACTAAAGCAACAACAAATACTATTCGACACATCCAATAACAACAAGCTTTATCTGAAAAAAAAAAGAAGAAGAACAAAGTCTTAGTTCAAGACTTCAAGCTTAAATAAAACACTCACACAAGAGACAAAAGCAAAATGGGTTAGACAAAAAAACTCTTTTGTATTTTTTTTTAAAAAAAGTGGAGACTATTATCTAAATACACTTAAATTAAAGTGAAACTTCTCACGTTGAAGTAGTCTATGCCCTCTCTTCCCTTTCAAACATGTGTACATGTTTTATGATGTATGTACGTAGCCTTGTTAAATTTCATAAAAGTTAATATATTTATTGAAAATTTAATATTAAAGTTAAATGATATTACTTGAACATGAAAAGACAAGGGAATCATTCCTTATAAAAATGAAAGTTGTTTAATTGTCTTTAGAAGAACTCAGGGAGAGTTTTGGTTATTTATACAAAAAGAGCGTGTTTTATGAAGAAAGGTGTCTCTACAAAATAAGAAAACTGAGAGATCTTTGTTTGGTGGCTTGTGTGATCAAACTTTTAGTGTCATTGTTCTGAATTATATGTTGATATAGTTGTTGACGCTTTTCCAAAGTGTTAAAAATTAAAATCTAAAACGTGAGAAAATTTAACTCGGAATTAGGTGGTCATGATAAATAAAAGTCTAAACTATACAATGAATTTTAGCTTTAGAATTGAAGCATTGAAAAGATTTTTGAAATAGAAAAGATTGATGTAAACAGTTTCTTTTGTTTCCGGGAATTTTAAAAGAAAAACTTGCATTTTTTTTCTGCACTTTATTATTCTAACCTTTCTACACTTATAGCGTCTTCTCGCCCACCAGCACTTCTCGATGGGGAAAGAAGAAGAAGAAAAAGTTGTTGTTGTATAGTTTTGAGGTTAATCTAACACTGGTGACACTTGACCTAGAAATCAAATTATTTGATTTTGTATTTGTCTACTAGATCCATCCAATATCATATTTGTTATTTTGATTATTGTAGTTGCAGAATATATAAAGTTTAGTCTACTATATTGTGAATGCGATTGGGTTAGTTTCATGAGCCAAGATGTCGTTTAAGTAAAGACCACACAATATAATTGCATAAGCAACAAAAGTGATGACTACTAATGTGTGTTGAAAATAGGAATAAACAAACCCCAAAGAAAATTACTTAACTTCAAACTCTTGAATTTCGACAGGAAGACCTTCATGACACCCATCTTTGATCTTCACCAAGTCACGATCATCTCCTTCCAGATAAGCCATCAAAAACGACACAACAATTCCACCAACAAATCTCCTCATTGGTCTTCTCTCTTCACCATTCTTACACAAACAATAAGAACTCTTCCCTCTAAGCCCTTTGGTATCATCATCAAGCATGTCCAAATGCCCGTAATCCTTTGCGACAAAATGCCACGCTGGACCTTGACATTCCCGGAAAAACTCTCGGTGGTTAACTCCCGGAGGCGCACATGGTGGAAACAACGGGTTCCGGGCAAGTTCACCAAGTCCCGAACCGATCACCAGAACATGCACCTTGTCTAGGTCAAATGAGTTTGGCTCATAAGTTAAAACCGGAGGAGGGGTTTGTTTCGCTTTCCCTGTCCCATCCACCGGGTCTATACCAATAAGTGCCGAAATCTTTAGGTCGGATGAGTATCCAAATTTCTTTAGGGCCACGGAAAATGCTGTTTTGCCGCCGCGGCTATGGCCGGAGAGAGCAAATTTGGTTAGGTTTGGTGTTACTTGTGGTGGAAGAAAGTGGTTAAGTCCGTCTGATAACCAATCAATAATCTCCGCTGTTGATTTTATCTCGTCCATCGTATCTGGTCCAGCAATGCTATATAACTGTTGGATATAACATAACCAAGAAACTTGATTCATAACAAAATAAAAACGTGTAACGATATTATTCTTCGAAAATTCGATAGATTATAATGAGACTGGACAAACTGATTAGAGACAAAAACAGACTCATACATCAAGTGGACCCATCGATTTGCATATTTGTTCCTACTTTTCTTCTTGTCTAAGGTTCTCATAAGAGCCAAACAAATAATAAAAAGGGTATCAGAAACTCAGCGAAACGTGTCATCATGTAATCCATTCAAATGAATTATAGATATGCCTCTTGCTGTGTTTTTCTTACTAAACCCTGATCAACCGAAAAATGAATCCTAATTCCTAAATACGACTATTTACCTACACCTAAGTTTTGCATTAATCCATCATAGCTATAACTATGTATAGGGATTTACGTAAGTCTAAACTTAAACCCGAGTGACCAAATGGTCCACGCGCAATGTTTCATACTCTAGAATTGAACAGTGAACCGAGACTAAGGTGTCTCCTACGCAGATTCACACCGTGTATAAATGATCTATGTTTCAGAGTTTTCATGCTTATTAAAAAAACACGTAAACTTTTATGATAAATATATTATATTTTGTGTTTAATTATTTTCTATGATTTTTAACCAATCAAAATTTAGTGAACACAATTAATATTTTTGAAATTTACAATGTCCATTATTACATATATTGAAAATATAAAATATAGATCTTTTAAAAACAAAATACTTTTCTAAAACATTGATTATTTAGGAACAAAGAGAGTACACATTATATATGAGAACTGCAAACTAAATTTCAGTGGCTGATTAATTCATGAATCAGCGTAATCAATCTAAAATTAATTTGTGAGATAGAATTGAACCTGCGGAGCTATGACTATGAAGCCGTGGGAAGAGACATGCAACATAAGCTGGGAGTAAAATGAGTTGTAGAGAAGGTAACCATGGAGAAGCATCACCACCGGATATTCTCCTTCCTCCACCGGCGTTGCAACCAACAGTCCCTTGGGAGGAGGCGGCGGAGTGATAGAAGAAGATTGTGTCGTTTTGCAGCAGCGAGATGATAAGTCCACTGTTAAGAGATCTGTTCTGTGGTTGCCATCCACAAAGGCGTTTCTTGATGAAGAAGAAGGCATTTTTTTCTTCACTTTGTTATTTTTTTTATTTCACCTTTTCTTGTGTGGTTCATGAGGATGAAGTGAGTGAAATATTATATAGGCATGAAAAAGTTAAAGTACTTTGTGATGTCATTTTCTTTTCTTTTTCCACTTTTGAAATAATAACTATTAAGAAGTATAAAATTTAATTCAGAAATAGAAAAGTAGATTTCTGTTATTCTAATAAATTGTATTAATTAATTAAAGTATTTCAGTAGCAAATCATTTAAAGTAGAAAACCAAAAATGATTTGCTATGATAAGATATAGAGATTCTTAATTATAATGCAAAATTGGATTGTCATTACTTTAATTTTTTGACAAAATACTTCCACTTTTTTTTTACAAAAAAGTTGTCAGCAACTAATTTTTTTAATTAGATATTGATATTCTTAATTCATTTCTAAAAGGTTTAATAAGAGAAAATTATACCAGAGATTTAAAACAAAAGTCAGTATAACCAAAATCCGAACAAAACGTAAGAAAGACTATACATTTAAGTTAATTATGGTTGATCCGGATATTAATGAATTTGCTCCAAATTCTTAAGTACAGAATGGAAGATTTAAAGGCTGAAGAAATCCATATATGTGGACTTATGAGAACCTAACGCCAAGACGCGATCTCCCAAGGACAAAGAATCGGATTGAGATCAGAGATGTCTTGCATAGTAGTAAAAAGGTAAGTGCAACCAAAAAGAAAACTTCATATCCAAAACGGTCAAGTGACAATGCTTCAATACTCGGACGCAAGAGATCAAAACATCAAAGACCTAAGATGCTTGTCGAACACCCACACATTTCACCTCTTATAACTAGAGGATGATTTTTCAAACTCCATACAAAGACCATTGATGACAGAAGGATTACAAGCAATATATAACGAACAGAACCAAGTGACCCATCACTAAGAGAAAATTCGGGTGAGGATTCACCACAAGACAAAACTGAGAGCTTAACCAGAAAAAGATTTGAGAAGGTTCACCGAAAAGACAATGTCAAAGTACCCAGCACACCGAGCAAAACCGAGAAACTACACGCACCGTTGGGAAGCTCCGTCTGACATCGCCAAAGTCCAACTTGAGAGCTTGAGAGCAGAAGAGGGCGTCTCCTCGCTGAGATACAAAGGCGGAGGAGAGAAACCTACCACAGCTGCTCCACACCGACTGAATCCAAATATGCATATCCGAGTATCCGAGCCGAGAGAGCAAGATCAAACACCCACGCCACGCGCCACCAATTCGGTCCGAGAAACATATCAAAAACATATTATAAAAAACATTTATCCTCTTAAAGCCATCTTGAGAGCAGAAGAGGGCGTCTCCTCGCTGAGATACAAAGGTGGAGGAGAGAAACCTACCACAGCTGCTCCACACCGACTGAATCCAAATATGCATATCCGAGTATCCGAGCCGAGAGAGCAAGATCAAACACCCACGCCACGCGCCACCAATTCGGTCCGAGAAACATATCAAAAACATATTATAAAAAACATTTATCCTCTTAAAGCCATCTTAAAAGCTGCCCCCCCCCCCCCCCTGCTTCCTTATCAGAAGCGTTTTCTTGAATTAGACATATCAGGAAAACAGTCATGAAAAGAAAAAAAAACTACTGAAGATGACACGAAGCTCCGGGGTGTATGCCAGGCGCTTCCGTCGATGCCTGCTGGAGCCACTTAGTTGAGTTCTCGTCTGATTCTCCAAGTTATTCTCTTGTTTCGACAGGAAGGCTTTGATGAAGGGATTACATTGTTGCTTCGCTTTGATCTCTCAACCTATTAAGCTCAAGTCCTCTTTGTTGAGACTTGAAATTAATCTGTATGAATCCTAGTGGTTTTTTAATTTTTTTTTGCGGTCACTAGGATTAAACTAGCTGTGCTCAACAGATTATGGTTCAATTCAATTGTAACCAAACGTTCATTGCATCAATGATATTTACCATTAAGCAAAGAAGATGACACGAAGACCACCATAATTATAAATGATTCCAAAGTAATCACGTGTGAGCAACAATATCATCATATGCTCAGAATTTTAGTATTGTGAGCGACAATTACTATTATACGTTTGAAAGTAGAAAATTTTCATTCAGACTGAAGATTGAGAAATTTTTCATTTGTAGATAATGAAGCCATCATCTTTGCATCAACAACAGAACAACTCACATATACTTTAAATAATCATAGGCCTATCCCAACTAAAACCACCATAGTCAAATGATTGGCCCACTTTACTGTATCTACCCCCATGTCATGGAAAATATCTAGGGGTGGACATCATTACTTGATACTCGCCTTATATTCGTGCCTTGACCCGTATTCGCCTTGAAAAATCGAATATTTGCCGTTAGCAAGGGAATTAACAAGTCAAAAAATTCACTACTTGCAAAGACAAAGCAAATATAAGTATTGTTTCATTTTTTGGTATTTGCCCCGTTACTTGTTACTCATTCTAGAATACTCGTGACTTGCTAGATAATACTTGTTATTACTTGAAAAATAAGATTTATCTTGTCTTTTGTTTAGTAAGAATGGTTAAATACAATATTAGTTTGTTTGATAAACAAGAGATTCCATTATTAAATAAGATATTAGAGTCCATATTACAAATCAAACCCACGTTTGTCATTCATTTTGCCAACAAAATATCTTTATCATCTTTTCTACCATATGACTCGTACTTTCTTAGGTTTCAATGTCACATCCAGACAGTGTCACACGCCAAATCCTCTTGAATCCTTACAAAAATCCTCTTGAATTTGTCGCCTCTGGCACTCTTTTAATATTTTGAACATTTTTTTTCCATTTTTTGTTTATTTCTTTGAAAGTTCACGTGACTTTTGGGTGTTAAAATTTAGAATATGTGTCTTTTTACATGTAATCAAGAGATAATTACTTGGTTTAACAAGTAACAAGGTAAGGCAAGTTACTTGCAAGTATCATTTTTTTGAAGTACTCGATAAAACAAGGGTGAATTTTCCCGCTAACCAAATTTTCATTTGAAATTAAGAATATAACAGTGATTGTGACATAATTAAGTCCATAACATTTTTTGTCCAGTTTTGTTCGGTATTACCCTTTATTTTTCTAAGTTGCCGGTGAGAAAAAAGGGGTGAAGCGATGCCATCGAATTGTAACATATGGAGTTTCCAAAATAAAAGATGTACTCTTGAAAATTGAATCAAGCATATAACATAACGACATTCAATTAATCACCACATACATAAAGCTCAATTTCTTAAACAAAAGAACAAAAAATGAAACAACAATGGAAGCTAAGTGAAAAAATATTTTCTGTTAGATAAGATATAATGTGAACTTTTTACAGATAGTAAAAAATAAATGGTCCATTCTATATACATACGTAAATTAATTAACTTAAGCATCATATAAAATAGTATAGAATCTATAGTAAATAAATGGATAAAATTGTATTAAAACTCTATAAATAGTATAAGCATAAACCCTAATTATAATTTCACCCACAAGCTTAAATACTAAACCTTAAATTCTAATTAATAAACCAAACCCAAATATAAAATATAATATATACTTATAATATTTTTGATATAATTAAAATCTGAAACGCTTACAAGAAAAACAGAACTGAACACTTCACATGGTATAGTACATATTTTTTTCAAATAGAATGATATATTAGAAAACAGATTTAGTCTATTGAATGTACATCTAAGATTGCTTCTAATAATCATATGTATCCAATAGAATATTAAACAAAAACAAAATTATAATTTATGCATGTGATCATACTCTTCCATCATACAAGATTATGCAAACGAAAACATAAATAGTTTAGTAAATATCGAATAAATTATCAAATGGTCTAAAAATACTATACTATATATGTGTCAAATTAGCAAATAGAATAGAACTCGATTTACAGTCACTATATTAAGATATGATGGTGGTTATGAAGGATCTGTGGGTAGATATAAAAGATGTAGTAGAGATTACAGATTTGGTGGTGATCGTAGTGGCTATAATGATGATAGACGTGTGATAGTTGTAGTTAAAACTTGGTGGTGATTACTAGCGGTGATGGTTGTCACGGAAGATGAACTAGTGGTTGAAGCGGCGGTAGAGTGGCGGTGGTGATTACAGCAGTGGCGGCGGTAACCGGCGCGATTACAACGCATGTAATCGGAGCGGCGATAATAGTTATGAAGCAATAAGTGGTCGTGGTTTTAGATAAAATTGTGTCAGTGGATATAGAAATACATATGATGGTGGCCATGGTGATGATGATTATGGTGAAAGATGATGTACTAACTGTAAATTTTGAATAATGGAAAGGAGAAATATTTATCGGAAGAAAATAAAGCAAAACTATAAATAGATAAATAATGAAGAAATATAATATATATTGTATAAATGTTAGAAGTTTTTTATTTTTTGGTTAGTTTCTTAATTATAATTTTTTTGAATGTTACTGAATGCAATTTCCCATAAAACAAGTACTTGTTTCAAGCAAATCAAGTATCGAGTTGAAAAAATAAATACTCGGACAAACCAAGTCAAATGGCAAGTAACCAAGAATTGGCAAGTATTTGCGTTGTGCCCACCCCTAAAAATATCATGGAAAACATTTTTGATAAACATCTAGCCAAGATAATATCATTACAGAAATTCAGAACTTATCCCAGAACAACAACTAGGTGAGACTTCATATTAATTCTTCGGAATGTGTTGATAGTGAGAACTAACTTTGACACAGCATAAACAAACCAGCAAGAAATATCATTATCATATGGTAGATCCATATTTTTAGGCCTTTGAAATTCATGTCTTATGGTAAAACAAAAAGAAAGTAAACCATACCAATAACACACAACAATCACGAAACAAGATATCATCCATGGAAATGAGTATCACAAGAAAAGAGGCTAGCAACCCAACCGATGCTTTTAAACTCTTGTCATGGAAACTGATCTAGTGCTCTTTGACAGGTGCAGATTTTGGTGGAGGAGGAAGAGGCTCGACTTTAACAGTGAGCTTCATGCCGGCAGAACAACCGCCCCTTCCGTCGAGTAAATAGTACTGTTTGGTGACATTGAGAGGGACAATGTCTCTCCCAGCTCCACGTGTATAGTTTCGGATAGGATGGTCGGCGATACATTTCTCGTAGTCGGTCTTGTTTACTTCGAGAATGTTGTGTAGGTTTCTGTAGTACACGAAATCTGACAAGAGACCATATAACATATTCATTGAGTAGTTACAAGATTTAACCTCGAAAAGAAAGATGACTTTGTATTCAGACAAGTTTAATATAGTGTGTTCTTACCAGATCTGAATAAATAAGGAAACATTAATGAAAAGAAGTAACTAAAAATAGTAGAAGCTCGGGAAAGGAAAGGACATTTTAGTAGTAGAGTTGAAAATTGTGAAAATATAACAAGATTTAAAGAGAAACCCATTCCTAAATCAGATCTAATGTAACCAGATCCGAGAGTATACAAATGTAGAGAAGAAGAGAGGGTGAGAGAGCATACAGAGCCAATCTCCAAGGTAGAAATGCTTTCCCTGAACCCAGGTGTCATAGTTGATGTTTGGATTCCAAAACTTTTTGTCGCCAACTAAATACTTCTTTGCCGTCACTTCGGTCACCGGCGCTGCCACTAGAAAAGCAAGTACTGCTGCCGCAATGAACACCGTGAATCTCGCCATCTTTTCTTTCTCTCTCTGTCTCCTCTGTGGACTTGTGATTAAGAGGTGGACTAGTGGGTCTTCATAGTGAGGAAAAATAATGTCGAGATCTTCTATTTACACCGACACCCGTTTTTTTTTTTTTATCTTTTTTAATTCTATTTACATTTGGAAACATATCTATGTGTTCGCACATTTTCAGCATGTATAAAATTTTATTTTACACTCCAAAATTTATCAGGAAAACTAGTGCTTATAATCATCTGGTTCATTAATGCTTATACATTAAAAGATCTAAGGCTCAAACTCCAGATAACGTAAATCAAGCAGATTATAAAAAAAAAAATAGTTACAAAAGTCTTCACTATAGTGCATGGCGGCATCATCTGGATCTCATAGGGCAATTCGGAACGACACAATCAGACTACCATATTCTTATATGGTAGTAGAATTGTCGGCTGTAAAATCGTCTATTTAAGATTTCTCAGCATTTTATTAGTATAATTAACCAAATGTTAAAAAAAAAAAATCATTTTGACCTATGTGCTATAATATGTTTACCGAATTTTAAAATCACTCACATTCCACAAATGTGAAATCAGATTTTGATTTCTTTCTAAGACTGCAAAGTCTTTCTATAAAAATCTACTGGATTTTGAACCGGGCTATGAAAGCGCGAGATTATTTTTGAAAAAAAAATATTTGATATTAATTTGTATTTTTGATTGTATATCTACATTTAAATGTTACACATGTAACGTTGTATTCAATGTAAAAAAAAAATAACTCAAATTCGGGGTTAAACCGGTAAAACCGGTAACCTTATATGTAATCTAATTTGTTCTTTTAATAAAAACTCGTTATTTAGAAATTTTATAAGACCCGCAAAAACCTGAGATCGGATTGTCGATTGAACCGATGGATGACCCAAAATACAATCTGACCTAATTTGTCATATTTAAAGTATTTTAATTCATAATTGTTTAGATGAATGGTAAATATATTATGAATGTGATGCTCGAATTCTACAAATGTTAGTCATACAAATTTTTAGTCAAACTAAATTATCATTTTGTTGTAAGGGTAATGGATCAATATTTAATGATATATAATAAAGTAAAAGTAGATTTGAGCATCAATGATTCATATACGGTTATTACAATTTAGTGTTTTAAGTTTCAAATAAATATAACTGTTTATTTGTTTATTTAGTTTAATTTATTATCCACATGTTATTAGATTTTTTTGGTGTATTGTTTTTGGTTTAATTTAATTATTCGTATTTTCTATTTCAATATTTATTAAGTTTAAATTTGTTATATATTTTATTATGTGTCTAATAATAATTGGTATTATTATATTTTGGATCACGCACTTGCTGGATTA
This sequence comes from Hirschfeldia incana, assembly GCA_026261945.1. Taxonomy (NCBI): domain Eukaryota; kingdom Viridiplantae; phylum Streptophyta; class Magnoliopsida; order Brassicales; family Brassicaceae; genus Hirschfeldia; species Hirschfeldia incana. The sequence continues at coordinate 144,330 of JABCMI010000165.1, read as the reverse complement.
ATTTTTATTCAAAACTTATTTATTGAAAATTAGAAATCTTATATATATATATATATATATATATATGTATATATTTTTATAAAAACATTTGGCTTTAAAGTATACATGATAACAATTATATGAATATACATATACATATATATATATATATATATTTATTTAAATAAGATAGTTAGTTTATATAACCTGCTTTGTATCAATTTTACATTTATTTCTTTTACTTTTAAATTAAAAGTTAGGAATATGTCTTCGGGTATCCATTCGGATTCAATTCGCGCCTATTCGGGTTGGGATTTTCGGGGTCAAATATTTCAGTCACATTCAGGTATTTTTAAATTTTGGTTCGGGTTCGGTTAGGATCTTCGGGTTCGGATAAAATATTTAAATTATTTACATTTTTAAACGTTCAGTACATACTTTGAATTTTTATAAATCTAAAAACAAAATAATATATTACATATAAATTTGAATAATATATGTCAAAATACCTAAAAATTGGTTTGATTTGTATATTTGGATAGAGAATCATTAGATATTTAAAGTATTTTTGGTGTTTGAGTATACTTTAGTTATTTTAGAGATTTATTTTGACAATTTAAATATATTTTCAAGTAATTTGACAACTTAAACTATCTTATATATTTTGAAGTTTTTTAATATACATTAAATCTAAAAATATTTAATATACTTTAAATCTATCTTATATATTTTGAATTTTTTTAATATACATTAAATCTAAAATTAGTTCATATACTTAGATATGTAAATCTACTTCGTATACATTCAGGTACCTAAAATACTTCGGTTCGGGTCGGATTCGGTTTTGGTTCTTTAAATATTAAATTTTTTAACTTGTTTGAATATTTAATCAATTTTGGTTTGGATTCGATACTAATTGATCGGATCGGTTTGTTTTTTTTTTGGATTTGAATTTTTGGTCCATCTCTATTAAAAGTTACTAATTTTGTCTTGATTTTTAATATTTGGGTTTTGACGTCTCTTATTGATGGGAATTTTATATTTTAGGTTCATGTCGGTTTGAGTTATTAAGTTTCCAAATTATCAGGCTGGGGGTGTGACTAATCTAAGAACCATAAATTTTTCAGATCAGATTGTTTCAGGTAAAATGTTGGTTTTGAAATATTATATTTTTCTAAAAAAAACCGAAGTGAGCCGAATTATAATAGTTTGGGTTTAATTAAGGTGTAAAACCAAAAATCTCAAAAACCGAGTTAAACCCGTAAAACTAAAAAATCAGGTTATTCATGTAATTCAGGGTTTTTGATATTTTTATTAATAGTTATATTATATATATATATATATATATATATATATATATATATATATATATATATATATATATATATATTAATATTTTATTATGCTTTAAATATTCAGATATTCTATTTACTTTTATTTTATTTTTTTATTTTCTTTATATATCTAGGATATAAGGGTTTTTTGCCTATTTAATAAAATTTGTTTTGGTCATTTTTTTTCTTTGGAGTCTCTTTTTATGACAAAACTTTTAAAAATGTTTATTTGAGAGAATTGTCCTTTTGGTTACGTAGAATCTATCTAAATGAATTAAGGATATGAGACTGGTTTTTTTAAATCATATATATAATGGGACCATTTCCTCTCTTATTACATGTTTTGTGGGACCTATTTTTATATTTTGTTTTAATATAGTATAAATTTGTATAAATTTCAATAAAAATCAATTAGTGCAGTGGTTTATGTATTATTAAAGATGCCACAACCTGGGTTCGAATAGAGAACATGTGTGTTTTGTATTTTTTTATGATTAAATTTAATGAAGTACAATTATGATTTTTACAAGTCGTCTTCTTCTTTAGTCTTTTAGACTTTCTGCAATATTGACTCCGACAGTTCATAATTTTTAAGAGTTATACATCAGTTTTTTCGTTTCATGAAAACTTCATGAATCTTTATATATACTACTCGATTATTGGTGCAGTGGTTTATGTATAATACTCAATTAGTGCAGTGGTTTATGTATTATTAAAGATGCTCACAACCTGGGTTCGAATAGAGAACATATGTGTTTTGTATTTTTTATGATTAAATTTAATGAAGTACAATTATGATTTTTACAAGTCGTCTTCCTCTTTAGACTTTTAGACTTTCTGCAATATTGATTCCGACAGTTCATAATTTTTAAGAGTTATACATCAGTTTTTTCGTTTCATGAAAACTTCATGAATCTTTATATATACTACTCGATTATTACATGAAATGAGTAAAAATTTAAGTTTTAAGAATTTCAATTTTTGGGCTGAGTCAGTATAAATCGTCATTGTTGGTACCCGAATTACGTTTTTCCGGTGATTTTACGGCCCTCGACATTGAGTTTTTGAACGTGATTATGTAATGAATTAATGATTGTTGGGTCATTTTAAATTAACTTGCGGCTTATGGCACTCAGTTTCTACATAACCTTTAAAAGGTGAGGATGATGCGTCAGATATGCCCAAAAAAATTTCATAATCGTCTATTCTTTTGCACCGTTTCTGAATATGGCTTAGGGTTCTCCCACTTTGTCACTTAACTCTCACATTTGATGATAAATCATTACACTCTAAACCGCTTTATTCAGTGTCACATATCATTGAAACTCTTTAAATTGATAGAATTTCATAGTCCTACTGAAAACTTGATTAGTATAACTTTTCTATGTTTTTTGTTCTACTTTTTGAAGTTGCCCGCTAAGACCTGTACGTTATGGATGGATTCACTAATTTCTCGTACTTCAAAATTGAATTAGAATACACTAATAGTTTCAAGGTGGAGGCAAACAAAATCGTTTACACGGCTGATAACTACAGGAAAAACCAATGGAAAAGAAACACAGTTTTTTAGACGAACCGAGAGAGTTCGCATAGACCTGAGAGGAGCTCATGGAGATTCATTTTTTATTTCTGTTAAAAAATCTCACCTTGACTATTTTTCTGGATATATAATTGCCCTATGTTTAATAAATAATTTTACTATTGTGTGGGGTATCTAAATTGGGATAGATTATTATTTTCTTATATTTACACAGTTTAAGGATTTACTGGATAGCTAATGAGGATGTCACTTATTCAGCGTATCAGATGTTGAATCTTAGTGGATATATAGTCTATATCTGACATATTCTTGGGAAAAATGTTGTTAGATGTTGATTCACGAAGACAAATCAAAAGCTCTTTTGCACATTCACGACTCCGCGCTTTCACGAGGCTATATCCCTAGTATGATTAACGACACAGTAGGTTGCATGGAAGCTTCGTCGGACGTCCGCTTCCCGCTTTGGAATCGGAATCGGAATCGGAATCTCGTGGAAGCTTGCGGAATCTCGTTTCCAAGACGTTTCCATAATATTATCTTTAAAACCATGTTGGAAGCTTACGATTCCATTTTGGAATCACGCTTCCAAACTTTAAGACACAATTGTATAAATCGATAAAAAACTAAATTTATAGTTTTTAATTTATATAAAATCCAAAATTTAATAATGGAGAATAGAAATATACAAACATTAAAACTAATACTATAAAATGTATCATTATGTATTAAGGTTTTTATTAAAGATATAGCATATATTCAAATATATTTTGTCAATTATTTATGAAGTATTAACAATTAATATAATAATTTATTTAAAATTATTTTATGTTTATTTTCATAGTTTTAATATGAAATTTATTTTAAAATTATTATAAATAAATAAATGATTTATTTTAAATTTCATCATATAACATTTAGCTCTAGATTTTATAAAGTTTATATATATATATATATATATATATATATATATATATATATATATATATATCTATGGATACACGCTTCCAACACGTATCCGCTTCTTAATTTTTTGAAAAATCTCGCTTATGCGCTTCCATACGCTTCCGCTTCCACGTATCCGCTTCCGTTTCCATGTAACATATGAATTATACATGATTTCAAAATCACATATAATATATATATATATATATATATATATATATATATATATATATATATATATATATATAACATCAGTTAATTATATTGAATAATAATTTTAAAAATATCCCGTAAATAACAAAGTCCAAAGACAAAAAACGAAATTGATTTTGAAATCGACTAATGGGCTGGTGCACTGATCAATTTAAGGTCCTATATTGTTGTCTTTTCGAGTTTTCTTCTCTTTATTTTGAGTTATTAATATTTATCAAGGGGATTTTCAGTTTTAGTTAGCTATATTTACTGATTCAAATAATATAGATATCAAATAATATAGATATTTATCAAGTGGATTTTCTGTTTTAGATTTTCAATAATATAGATATTTTCCGAGTTTAAAAAGAGGATCTTATAGTTGTAGTTTTTTTGGTAAAAAAATCTTTTATTTTTTTTAAACGTAAAGGGTGATATATTTTTTTGGTCAACACCATTCTTTCAGTTAATCAACTTTATTTATAGTAAAGTTTTAACATATCGTATAATTGGATACAACCTTTGAATAGTAGGAATCAACATAAAGTGTATATGTTTTCTTATTCAAAACATAATTTGCTAAGACATTAGTGTATGATCTTCAAAAACAGTGTCGAATTAAAGTCTGGCAGATTATTAACGTACTAGGATAAGACCCGCGCCTTACGCGGGATGAAGTTATTATTTTTATTATGTTATGGATAGTGAAACAATAGTTTGGTTTCATATAGATAAGAAGTGTTCAATCCGAATATCGGGTTGGTTTCGTTTCGGTTCGGTTCGGTTCGGTTTCTTTGGTATTTCAGTTTATAAAATATAACTAATATTTTAAATCTATATTTACTTTGATTCGATTTTGTTTATATACTGTCGGTTTTCAGTTTATTCGGTTTTATACAAAAAACATAATTATTTAGTTTGAGATCATATTATAAATTATAAGAATTTTAGAGTCGTGTTGTCAAAAAGTCATTTATTAAAAGAATATTATATATTTAAATAAAATAATTAAAAAATCATCTATCATCTAATAAAATAATCAAATCTAGAATTAATATCAAAACTCCAAAATAAAAAGAAGCATGAAAGAAATGTTTTTATGTTCTTCCATATTTAGTGTTCATCAAATAAATATTTCTTCGATTGAACACAATTTTGTTTGATTAAAGATTAAAAAATTGTAAAGAATTTCAACTAATTGTTATCCATCAAATTTATAATCTCTACTTCAATTTAGTTACTGTTAAAATAAAGCAAAAAGATTAAAAAATAATGACTAAGAAAATAAAAAGCCTCAGTTGCACCAAATTGTTACTTAATTATAGTTCAAGTGACTCAAGTGATTTAATATACATGGGATATGCTCAGCTGAACATTTATAATTGTAATTGTAGACCGAAATCAATTTTGAGTATATGATGAGCCAGATCGACTTGGATTTAAAAAATTGTAAAGAATTTCAACTAATTGTTATCCATCAAATTTGAATTTTTATTAAATAAATATTCATATTAATACAATTTCATGATAATTTTATCTTAATATAATAAAACAAATTAAACTATTGATCACAAAATTTTCAAAGTGGGATCTTCAAATTTTAATAATTTATAGACGTTTTGAAAAAATCAAAATATATCATATAAGAAAAAATTTAAATGTTTTTATCATATAGTTAATGTGATTGTTTAATATATTTTAATAACATAAAACAAATAAAAAGAACTAAGATACAAAAATTATGATCAAATATTTATTATTCATGATAATTAACTTCTAGATATACGTTAATCATATTAGGTAATTTCGTAGCTTTTATTTAAGGAAAGTGTGAGATTGTTTTTTGTACATTATTTATCAATTCGTTAGTTAGTTTAATAAAAGTGTAATATAAATTAAGATATACCAACCTATTTTTCTAAGAATGGTATATTTTATATAATTATTTATTAAATGAGACTTCATAATCATACGGTTCTATGATCATTCATGACGTTTTATAACAAAATATTTAAATCACTGATAGCAAAATTTTCAGTGTGAAAAAATTAATAAGTTTATAATTAATAATTTTTTTGAAAATTCATTGAAAGTTTTAATAGTAAAATATTTATGTAATCTTATATTGTATATATTTTAATCTATATATATATATATATATATATATATTTATAACATATTTTTTTACTCGTATGATTTTAAAATTATGTGTATTTTTTATAATAAAAATGTTAAACCTTTGATCATTATATTTAACACAATAATTTTAATAGTTTTAGTCATTTATTATAGTTTTTTAAAATTCAAAATATAACATATACGAAAAAAACTAAATTTTAATTTTGTAGCTAATTTGGTTGTTTAGTTTATTTTAATAATATAATTCTTTTAAAAAAATGATGGAGGAGATATAAACTTTTATCAAATCTATATTATTAAAATCATTAATTTTCGTATATATATATATTAGTCATTTATGGTAATTCCGTAGGTTTTATTGAAGGAAAAAAAAGAAATCAATTAAATTGAATCATTCAATTTCTCAATTAGTATGCTAATTGATTGACACGTGTCAAATGAGGTTTTTTTTAAATACATCAAAATTAAAATAACTATTGCAAAAATGCTTCTCCTTTAATATATTGGGGATTGTATGACTACATACCTTATTCTTTTAATTGGGATTATCATGTTAACTAAGTTTAATTAGTTGACGGAAAGAATATATTAATTGTGCCAAGATTGCGTTTTGTTGTCGATTTATTAAAAAAGGTAAATGGATTATTCATAAAATTAAATAGTTAAAACTAAAAGCAGTGATTTTCTAAAAAAATAAAAACATTTAATCTAAAGCATAACCTAAAAATAAAGCCAATGGTATAAGATGGTAAATAATTTAAAATTTCAAGATGGTTTCGAAAAAACTTCTTGTGTTTTAATTGTATTGATGTTTTATTAATTATTTATTCCCATCTGGTTATAGAATAGTCGATTCCAAAAAAGACCTATATGCTATAATATGCTATATATTTGTGGAAAAGTGACAAGAGTATTATATAAGTGAAATTCAATGTTTAGGATCGTAGTTGAACGTAATAAAAAAGATCTGATTCATGAAAAAAAAAAAAAAAAACGATAAGTGCGAAGGTGTGGTGTTGGTTCCTGTAGAGATTATAGCTTAGATTTGTTTGGGTTAGAAGTTATCTTTGACTTAAATCTAGCATTGAAAGTAAAGACATAATCAATTTAACGAGTTCTTGACCTCTAGCACGGTATGTCTCATGGAAGAAATTTTGCTTCCAAAATCCACTAGATGGAACTACAGAGGGTAGTCATTCGGCAAAGGTTTCGTGGGATGCTATTACTCTTTCAAAAGACGAAGGTGGACTAGGCTGTAGGGACCTAAGGGCGTGGAATAAAGCATGCACCATAAAACTAATCTGGTTACTCTTCATGAGCTCAGGTTCGATATGGGTGGCCTGGTTTGTCGAGGAAATACTAGGAGGTGACTTATCTAGCTTTTGGACGGTAAAAGTAAAGCAGAAATTCCCTTGGTTTGTCAGGAAAATTCTTGGACTCAGAGACACTACCTTCAACTGGATCAAGACTAATATTGGCTCGGGTGCTTCTGTCAGATTCTGGTCTGATAACTGGTCCTCCTTAGGCTCCATTGCTTCATTTCTCTCGCCTCAAAGAGCAAATACTATGGGTATCCCTATCGATGCTACACTTCAGGATATATATCACAATGGCGTGTGGCGTGTGAGGCCTGCAAGATCAGAGCGTCAGATAACAGTACAAGCAATGCTTTCAGCTATTTCACTAAACTCAGAACAGGACACTACCTCTTGGATTGTGGGAAACTCAACTTGGAACAAATATAGCACGGGTGGTATCTATAGCCTCATCAAAGCTCATGGGCCCAAAGTGCCTTGGAAACACGTTGTCTGGAGCAAAAGCGGTATTCCCAAGCATAGCTTCATGTGCTGGCTGGTAACACTCAATCGTCTGCCTACTAGAGATCGACAGCTAAGTTGGGGATTAGCGGTTGATGCCAATTGTTTGCTCTGCTCTAATACGCCGGAGTCACGAGACCACTTATTTTTCGACTGTGATTACTCCTGGTCTCTCTGGAGACCTACTGCTTTGCGGCTGGACCTGTCTCCCAATCGTGATTGGTCTTCAACACTAAGTAATATGCAAACTACTCCGGGTCCTAGTTGGCTCAAAAGGCTCCGCTATCTCGTCTGGAAGGCCGTGATCTACTCTCTCTGGACTGAAAGGAACTCAAGACTCCACCGCACTCACTATCGTCCCGTCGACTCTCTTGCCACTACTATGGATCGTACTATCAGAAATAGAATCCAGAGTCTCCGTGATCAGAACCCGGCGATGTCTTCCCAGATGTACCAGTTCTGGATCCGTTGATGTTCTTCGAACCGCCTCACTCTCCTCTCTGTCTTTTTGTCTAATCTCTTTTGGTCATTATTATGGGCTTTATGTTGTTAATTGATGTGTGTTTCACTACTGGGCTAATACCCAAAACACTAAGGCTTGGCTAGCCTGTTTGTTTTCTTTCTCATGCTTTCAATAGAAAAATGTTTGCAAAAAAAAAAAAAAAATCCACTAGATCAAAGGAGACATTAGTCATACCAAATCAGTGTACTAGATAGTTCGATTACAGTAGGATCACCATAACTTAACTAAAGAATACAATCAACCTCTTCAGATTAAATAGACCTAAGTCTAAACTATTCTTCTTTATTGATATATATTTTCTCTTACTGTATGACTTGTTGTTTGATCTATGTTGCTGTAATCAGATGTTTTCTTATGACTGCTTGGCTTTTTACCTAATCGATATACTCACATACTATATATATATATATGTTTTGTATGTAAACAAGTATATAAAAATAAAATTTTATAATACATTTTAATAAAAAATCAATAAAAAAATTGTAAACTTTATAAAATAAAACTTTAATATAAAAATGTTAAATAAACTTAAAAAAATATTTTTCGAAGATTTATTTTTTAAAAAAGTTTAAAATATTTGTAACCTTTTTGGTTTTATTAAATGTTTTAAGAAAAAAATAAAATTTTAAATTTTAACGTTTTTAAAACTTTTCTTTCTTTTATTAAACTTTTTAAAATTCAATGAAATTGTTTAATTTGATTAATCAAAGGTTAATTTTGGGATTATGAATAAATATAATAAATGTACAACTTAAGAATGATATTATATCAAAGGAACAATTGTACAAACTTTTTGTTTTGTTTTGATAATTTTTCTTTTAATTTTTCTGTGCGCTATAGTCCATTATAAAGTTATAGAATAGAGACATATTTTTATCATTATTATCCTACTTATAATATCAATATCACCACTATTGGTTGTTTCCTCGCTGTCATTACCTTCGATTCCACCATTGTGACCATCCTTTATGCCCCACATTTATGCCCACCGTCTCTTCCTTTCTTCCATCACATGGTATTTTTTTCATCTTTTACCGTCTCTTCTTCACTTCTACTTTATGTACCAACAATATCCTCTCTCTTCCGCCATGGTCAAATGCATTTTTTTCTGCCATTGTCGGTTAATAAAAAATAATTGAACAGTAAAGAATTTATTATTTTTATATTTCATTTTATTGTAAACCTATAGAATAAAATGTAACAAAGTGTGTATTATATTTGTCGTTATGCTATTAGTTTTGAATCCATTTTTTTGTATTATTATTTTTAGATACAGTATAGTATACGTAACTAGTCAATCCTTGCTTTATATCATGTGCAGGGAAAGAGAGATTGGTCGCGCATCCAGGAGCTGCCCCCGAAATTTTCCTCTGAACGAATCTATCAGATTTCTAACATTCTTATTAATGTGAGTAACAAGTTAACAACAATGTAGGAGCAGTTGGTGATTGAATGTCTATGGTTTCTTTCACGCCACAGTGCGTGCATTGTTGCTTGAAATACCGAGCGCAGCAAAAAAAAGAGTTGTGCAGTAGTGATTCAGATTTTGTAGCCATCCACTCGATTAGCACGATCCCAAGAGATTGGTTAAATTGGATAGGTTAAATTGTTACTGGTGTAGTGCTGGGATATTTTTGTTGTTATTTATTCTTTATTGTTATGGTATTTTTATTATATAATTTAACAATTTTCCTTCCTTATTGTTTTAATAGTGGTAATTTATTATTTTACTATTTTTAATCCCTACAAAAACTAAATATCAAATTTAGTAGACTACATAATAAGTTTAATATACCCTAAAATCATGTAGGATTCATTTGCAACCGACCAAACCGTAAATCACAAAAGCCAAACTCTATGGCAATGTTGTTTTAGTAGTTTTTAGTTTTTAGATTTTCGATTGTGGTTTTTAATTTTCAGGTTTTTGTTATTGATTTTCAGTTTTTGGTTTTGTTTTCTAGATTTGATTTTGGTTTTGGTGTATTTTTAGTTTTCCAAAAAATAATTAATACATTATTTTAAAACAATACAATAACATATGGTAGCATGTTTTTAATTATTATATTTTTATAAAAAATATTTTAGTAAAATTTGAATCATAATATATATATATATATATATATATATATATATATATATATATATATATATATATATATATATATATATATATATATATATATATATATATATATATATATATATATCTAAGCTACAAAAAAAATAAAAAAGTATTTCAAATTTTGAAACTATTTAGAAACTTTTCTTATATAAGTTATTTTTGATTTTTAAAACTTGAATGGAAATTTGTTTTATATAAATTTATTTTTCTGTGTATTTGTTAGGTATTAAATATTTATTGGATGAAAAGTGGTTTTTGAAAAAACTTAACAATTGTTAAAACATATCAAATTTTATAATTTTGCAGTTAAAATTTTTGAAAATATATCATATTTTGATAATAACATATTTTACTAAAAGTATATATAATAAATTTATTTATAAATAATACAGAATATTTATAAAATAAAAATACATTTACTAGAAAACATACACATTTTATCAATGTTGATACATGTTATCTATAGTATTATTTGTGAAGTGATTTGGTTTATGTATCAACCTCTCTATTATTTTACCTAATTTTTCTTATTTGTCAAATCACTTCATAAATAATAGTATAATTTTTTTTTGTTAGTAATTTTACTTATCCGTTTTTTTTCTTATCTGTTATATTTTAAAATATTTTTAGTTGGTTTCAATATATTGTTAGTTAATAGAAATGTTTGATGAAGTTAATATAAATTTTTGAAAGCATAAATTCATTAAATAACTGAACAATGTTATAGATAGTCCCAACTATGAAAACTATATACATTACGTTATGGAAAATATTTATTATAATGACTCAATATCTATAGTTTACATATCTCAAATTAAAAGCTACACACAGATTTTTAAACTTCCAAGGAAAATAATAACTTGCAAACAATTTTTTTTTAAATGAAAACCCATCTCTCTTGTTCTTTTTGGGCAAATTGATCCGGCTAAAAATTGTTACAAAATTAAAGTTAAAGTGTTAAAATACATTGGAAAAATTCAAAAATTGTTTCGATTGAACTGGTGTTGGTTGATACCGTTATAAATATTCTATTTTTCTTCATTATTGATTAGTAATTTAGTATTGGTTACACTATTTAATGTTAGTGATTTATTTTTGTAATATATTTCTATGGGGGACGAAAATTCATGCTTCTGTTGATGAACATTCTCTTGGTAATTATCTATCTAATATTCTTTTATTCTGACTAATTTCACCATTGGTGAATATACCACAAAATACAGAAACAATCCTCCACCTTTTAAGGTTAACTTTTCTAGAACAACCAAAATTACTTCTTGTGGTGATTTTCCAAAAGAGTTGCCAAATAATTATTTCAAAAAAGTTTAAGGAAATATGGGAACGTCGGTATTAAAAATGAAGTCTTACTCGGTTAGTTTTCTATATCATATAGTATTTTTATTAATGTGTCTTTATTTATATTCTCTTTTCACCGATTTCTTATTCTAATGTTTTGTGTTTTCTATGTATTTTAGGTTGATTAATATCTTATGCTCAGTTATTAATCTTAATAAATAGTTTTAGTGCTTTATCGGATAATTTATCATTATTCTGAATATAATTAAAAAATCTAATGATAATATATCGTAGTTAAATTCATTTATATATCTAACTATTATTTGAGAAGTGAATTTATTTTTTTGTCAACATATTAATTAAAATTTATAGCATTTAAAGTCTTTATTATCTTTAGCAAATAATTACCCATAAATTATCTTTAGCATTTAAAGTCTGATTTTCCAAAAGAGTTGCATTTCAAAAAAGTTTAAGGAAAAATGGGAACGTCGGTATTAAAAATGAAGACTTACTCGGTTAGTTTTCTATATCATATAGTATTTTTCTTAATGTGTCTTTATTTATATTCTCTTTTCACCGATTTCTTATTCTAATTTTTTGTGTTTTCTATGTATTTTAGGTTGATTCATATCTTATGCTCAGTTATTAATCTTAATAAATAGTTTTAGTGCCTTATCGGAAAATTTATCATTATTCTGAATATAATTAAAAAATCTAATCATAATATATCGTAGTTAAATTCATTTATATATCTAACTATTATTTGAGAAGTGAATTTATTTGTTTGTCAACTTATTAATTAAAATTTATAGCATTTAAAGTCTTTATTATCTTTAGCAAATAATTACCCATAAATTAAACTGAATTTCCTTAATTTGATAATCATCATTATTTGAAAATATTATATATTATGTTATCCAAAACGTTTACATCATAATATTTTTTTCTTAAAAAATATACATTCCTCTATGTAGTTTTATGTATATATGAGCTTTTCAAGTTTATTTTACGTAAAAGATATTTTATTAAAATAAAAAAATATTATCATATGTAACAAATTAAATTCAGTAAATAATTTTAAAAGAATGGAAATAATTTAGTATAATATTTTTTGAATTTATTATATATCTATTTATAATTAAAAAAATATTATGTCTGTAAGTGCGGACACAACATTTAGTTCTTTTTTTTTGTCGACAGCGTTACAGACTCATGTGGATTCTGTAAACCAAGTTGGGTGCTCTGTATCCATATAGACAGTAAACGATGTCTGTTGCCTCACACCACGTGCTAAGCTATACGCCTTCTTGTTTTGCGTCCTTGATATATGAATAATCTTCGAGCTGTGAAAACTCCTCTTAAGACTTCTGATGTCTTCTAAATAATTTGCAAAAGCCGGCCATTCTTCTGGTTCCGAAACCATCTTCACCAATTGAGAACAATCTGTTGCAAATGTAACATCATACTGCCGTAAATTCCGCATGCATTCCATTGCCCATATGAGAGCTTCCACTTCTGTATGTAATGAGGATTGGCTAGCCCTTGTATTTCTTGCTCCTAGCAAACCATCAAAGCCTTCCAAAGTACTATACCATCCTAATCCTGAAAAATTAGCCTATGTTTTCCATGATCCATCCGTGAAACACCATCGCCCCGGTCGAATCGGTACTACCGCATCAGTCTTTTGTGTTACCTGGTTCTGTTTTTGGACTAGTTCTTGTTGAGGTTTCGTCCAAAGTAAAGACTCAGTCATAGCCAGCTTTAGAGTATCTCGTGGATCCATATCATAATTACTAATAACTTTATTATTTCGCCCATTCCATATGTACCGAAGTATCCACGCGAAATGATGATCCTCCATTATCGGTTTGACCCTCCAGAATAAATAATCCATATTCGCAAACAAAGATTGTCCCGGAAAATGCTCTGGATGCGTTGGGATCGCTGATAGAGCCCAAACTTGAACCGCTGGTGGGCATTCAAAGAAACCATGGTTTATAGATTCCTATGTTGTTCCACATCTATCACAAATGATATCACCTCGAAGACCTCTTGCTTTTAGATTTTTCTTTACTGTTATACATCCTGACAACAATTTCTATAGAAAATGCTTCATCTTAGGTGGACAACGCACCTTCCAGCAATTAGCTTTAAGATCAGTAATCATGGGTCCATACTCTACAGCCCCTTCCCCTCTGTCCGGATATGCTCTCTCGACTTGATATCCTGACTTAACCGTATATTTTCCATTTTTTTGTGAACTGCCAGCCCTCCTGATCAACTGTTTGTATCCTACTTAAAGGAATACTTTCAACAATTTTAACATCCACGGGGTCTAATATTTCATGTAAGGCCGATAAATTCCATGTTCGCGAAGAGACATTGATGAGGGAATCAACCGTAAGATCTGGTAAGAGAATATGTTGTTTTTTATTTGCTGGTCTCGGGCAGTGGGTTGGGAGCCAAGGATCATTACATACTGATATGGATGATCCTGGTCCCACCCTTTTGATTAGTCCTTTGCTAACCAGAGATCTAGCTGAGATTATACTGCACCAACCATAGGAAGACAAGTATGGTTCCAGGGGTGAAGCATTCCTGAAATATCGACCTTTAAAGACACGGGAAAATAGAGTATCTGGTTTCTCTATTAATCTCCAGAGTTGCTTGCCAAGTATAGCTGTGTTACAATCCGTAATATCCCTAAAACCGAGCCACCCCCCCCCTCCTCCTCCTTGTGTTCACAAACCTTATCCCAAAATTTCCAGTGTAGTCCTCTTGTGTTACCAAAACATTTAGTTATATTAATATTAACAAATCTTTTAAAATATATAGAAGAAGCTACGTTCCTCTGAAAAAAAATTTGAAAAACATGGATTCTAGTTTTTCAGTTAAAAATTGTTATAGCATGTAGAAACTTGTTTCGTTAGTTTATAGAAAAACATATAGCATGTAAAAAATTATTTCCTGAGTTTATAGGAAAACTCTTTTGCTAAAATCTTGATTGGCTATAGAAAGAGTTTTTGTTTCTCTTAATTTTAGGGAATTAAATTCTTAGAAATCTTGATTGGATAAAATATAGTTTTCAAAAATCAAAAACCAAAAATCACTCTAAAAAGCATATCATTAAATCGTAAACGATAAACCAAAAAACTCTAATACCACCAAAACTCGTAATTAATCATCATATAAAATATGATAACATTGTAAATTGAAGTAAACAAGACAAAAAAATATAACAATTAACCCTAACAATACATATTTTTCAACCTATTGTTAGCAAACCATAAGCGTTGTACAAACATGGTTAGTAAACAAATATATATATATATATATACACACTTTAAAATCTATATAAATTAAATTATGTTTTTGTCATAAACACAAACAGACTCATATTGGTTCATTTTATTAATGATTTATATATTAAAATTTGATACAAATGATTTTCTACACTTTTAAAATAAAATTATATATCAATTTACGAAATAAAATTCCAGAAAAAAAATAATTAGTAGACTTCTTCAAAGGTCTCTATCTAATATACTTATTTCTATTAAATTTAAACTTGGGAATAATATGATCGTAGAATTTTTTTTTTGTCTTTTTCTAGATCATAAAGAGTAAATGATAATTTAGCTAACCGTTTAAGTTAATCTTGTATTTAATTGGATTTGTGGGTTATAGAATCATATCAATTTAGTTATTTGTTATGAGATACATTTTGATACTATATAATTTCATAAATTAAAACTACATTTAGATATAATAGTTAAATTTAAATGGGAAAATTTAAAATGAACAATATATGGATGACGCGTTAAGATATCGTCTTTTAAGACGAATTAACAGCCCAAAGTCGACTCTTCTACTGAACATAAAAGCAAAACTTTGTTTCTGTTGTGAAAGGAAGAGAATTTCGTGTATCTCATTAACAATAGAGGTGCTTCTTATATAAGGAGTTACAACCTAATGGGCCTAATACATATTGGGTCACTAATAGGCCAAAGTCTAGTAAACGAAAGCATACTACAAACTAATGGTTGCTGGACATCCACGAACATATAATTCATAACACTCCCCCTTGGATGCCAGAACCATATAGAGCTCGTAGTGTGCTTAATGTTGCCTCATTAAAACCTCTCCTGTAAAACCCAGAACCCAATGTGGTAAAAGAGAAACCAGAGACATGAAAAAGAGTACAACACACACTACTCCCCCTGATGAATGCATCACTTCAGTCGATGCATTCCTATCTGGTGTCCGAGCTTCCTGAACGTCGAGGTCGCCTGTGACTTGGTGAAGATGATCAGCTGGATTCTCCTTTGAATGAACTTGTGAATCTTGGACGTCTTTATGTCTTCTGGAACTCCATTAAGATGTTTGCTGCTGATCATTCCATGCCTTGGTCGGCTGATGGCACTCGAAAGGTACTCGGATGGACTTATAATCTGCGAACAAACATTACTCGCATGTCCTTTCATGTCCCACGGATCCTTTTGGTCATATGGCTTTGCCATACCGTGGACACTATCATATATTAAATCATTGGACCCAAACACGTACGAAATACTTTGTTTCTTACTGACATGCGTTTGTCCATTCGGACATATATCACTCGTATGTGTGAATGGCTTTATCCATTGTAGTGAATCTTTCTTTATTATCATTTGTCGATCCATGGCGTGTTATAGACCTTATCTATACACGTCCATAATCATGAGTGTTCTATGTCATTAATAATTATTTGCTGCAATGAAACTCATCAAACTATGGATTCGCAATCAAATACACTCATGTTCTTTATACATGGCCATCAATCTTTCTTTGACTTTTAGCAATGTCATATTTATTGGGTCACGACCAGATATACTTCTGATCACTATCTTTTGCCATTAGGGTTCCCTTTTATCCACTGATATAATCATAAGGGCTCGTGCTTACTTTGCAGTCCCACATTGTAATCTTATTACTTAAAATATGAATGGACTGGAACCGGATATGGCCTTTGATTGTATGGTCTTTTTGGCGTGGACCTTAATGGTTCTCTTGTGATCATCTTATATGTCACTTAGGCGTGCTGATCTTGATCATACACACACACACACACAGCTATGGTCTTAGTTGCAGCATTTCCATATGTAAATTTCACTCATAGCATGTTTTAAGAATCAATCGATAACTTGTATCACTGAAGCTATAGAACCACTGAACCATTGAGCCTCTAAACCTTTCTTTAGGTTGGTTCCGAACACAAGGGTTTCTTTATAAATATATATGGACTGAATTGGATTCGTTCTTAGACAACTCCTTTACTAAGTATCACTTAGTCTCTCATACTATATGCATGTGCTTAATATTTCAGTCCACGAACAATTTAGGAACAAAGCATGTTCTTTGAGAATTTCTTTCTCTTCTTTCTATGGTACCTTTATTCTCTTTATCATCAGTGATTTAAATTTTGCTTACTACACCATTATTTCTTTCATATGTGTCCAGAAAAAATCAATCTCGATTTTTTGTAGTAGCATCCACCAAATAGGAGCACATCTCCTTATAAATTGTTCCTTGGCCCTTGTGAGTAACCTTGTGTAATAAAGTTATACTTGAATATAATATGAAGGAACATAGACACACTAGACCACGTGGTCATGTCCTTTAATCTCACGGATTTTCTTTCTCACAAGACCATTCACTTGTTTTATCATTTAATGGTGTTTTGTGTATGTACGGCCGATATGCTCATCTATCTTTAAATTCTTTGAATTCTCTTTGAACCCCACGTCCCTTTTATTATTTATCTATATGAGTACTACCTTCATGATCCTCGCTTTATATTCAAGTGCTACCTTCTATGCGCTTATCTTATATGTAAATACATCATTGGTATCGATACTCTTTCTGCGTTCCATTGTGTTTCAGACATAACATAATTGATTGCAATCTTATGATCTTTAATACTTTGGTGTTTTGGCGTCCCAAATCACCTTAAGTACCATGGAGTTTGGCATCCCAAATTCATGTATGGTATCTTGTATTGGTCGACCATTTTCTATGTCTGGGATGGTTTCCCTTATAACCTCGAATATGTATTCTATGCACCTTTTCTTTTCTTTCCGAGGTTCCCTTGTCTTGTGGAACATATTGGTCTATCTTGTATAGACTATGTAGCAACTTGATTGTGTCTCTCTAGGACATCAATTTCGTTTTGGTGCTAAGCTGGTATGACTTTGGTCATTTTCGGGTCAATGTGTCTGGCATCTAATTTTGCTAGCTTTTGTATCATTTGATCACAATCTTTGGACGTCTTAAATCATATTCTTTAGTCCGACGATCTTGCCAAGACAATGATGGTTAATACCATTTCATTTCTCTTATCATTCTTTTATTCTTTATCCAGCTTATAGCTTTCTCCTTCTAAAGTTGGATAGTCGGATTCATCTTTTATGTAATCCGTGTACCTGGCCACAATCTGATCACCCATATTTGGCTCAAGGTCTCATAAATTCGTGGGAGAAAGTCATAATCTCTTATCTAACATATATTCCCAATCCTCATCCTCTTTTAAGGATCCATCTTGGATGGCACATTCATTTGTGGTGGTTTTATTCAAATATCTCAAGATGGTGTCTGGTTCATGACCCGTAATCAATCTGAGATGGGAATATCTATGCTCACTTATATGGCCTGATGTATACTAACCTTTTGTACATGTAATACACGTGATGTCCTTAAGCATTAGGCTTGATGTGGATGATGTACCACCAATGAGAGCTTTAAAGCTTTCAAGCCGTTTATATCATGATTTTATACCATGGTACACAAATTTATAGTATGGTCATGGACTATGGGTTTTGTCCTCACTGCCCCTCATGATCATATCTATAATTTCGTGATGCTTAGGATAATAAAGCCTTAATGTGTTTCCCTTGTGTACATGTTACACAACGTGAGATTTTATGGGATAACTCTTTGTGCCTTTATCAATTTCACATCATGTTTTGGACCAGGATGGCTAATCCGGTCATGCCATAAGTGTTTAATTTTGTGGTCAACCACATTGGTTACCATGGCTCTTTGCCTCTTTCATACTGATCCTTAGCATAGTTTATACCAATATAGTATGAAGGTATAGTCGTGACAATTTTATTATAAAGCCTTAGGCGGTTTTTCTTAAAATCTGTGAGGAATTTTTTTTTCTTTGATTGCTTTGCTCACTGGTTCAAAGTGGAAACCATTAATTCTGAAGTTTTATAACTCAATGAGACTTTAATTTGGGTAAATAATTGTGTGCCCCATTAGGCATTGCCTTTGGCCGTGGTCTATTAATAGATTGACTATCCTTTTATTAAGATTTCATTGTCAATTATCAATCAAGAAATAATCAAGCAAATCAAGCAAGATAATATAAGACCAAAATCAACTTTTATTATTTCTATAAAATTTATAAATGACAAGAAAATCAAATCAAAATATAAAAAATGAAATCAGAATGTCGGAATCTTTGATTCTTTAATCAATGTGTAAGCCATCATCACAATTTATATTTTCCATACGGCTTCCTCAGATTTTTCTTATATATCATTTTCATCCTCACTTGTTTCGGGAGGTTTCATCTCACTGTATCGTTTCTCAATGTATCTTTACTGAATTTTATCATATCAGTTGATGGTATCACGAATTTTCTGCTTTCTTTGCTCGGCTGCCAATAGGAATGATAGTAAGTCTTTATAGGCCGTGAAACCTTTAGACTTATGTGATAAAAACATATCATTTGAATGGAATCTGGAATATGTCTTATAAAATAAGTCCTCTTCTGTTACCACTTCACCACATAGTTTAAAATAAGTCATGTTATGTTACCACTTCACCTCATTTGAGCAGAATGATATTTGTCCACGGATTCAAAATCATGGAACCTGAGAAACTTTCATTCATCCATGGCCTTTCGCCATAATAACATTGAGAATCTGAAGTTTAGTTTTGACCAGAGGTCTTAAGGATCCTTAGTATTTTCATACTGATCTCTCAGATCCTTAGTGAGATGATAGCACATAATTGTTATGACTTTATTCTTTTCACTTTCAGTTACATAATCACCTTGATTGATACACTGTCCGAGTCCTCTTGACATCAGGACTACTCAAGTGTTCATTTGCCATTTTCAATCAAGCATCTCCATAGAGATTTTAGGGTAGTATAATCTGAACTTTCGAAATTCGACATCTGAAATCACATTATCCAAAACAGGTCTTAATTTATGTTTAAGTAATCTTTTTAGAAATTTTTTATTATTCATATCATTACTTCTTATCGCACGCACCAGAGAAAAAAAAATTCTAATAAGTATTGATGCAAGCAAAATAATCGAAGTTATGATGCAATAGGTCACACGACCATTTCAGATGATTACTTCAAGCAATATTAATTCAAGGTCCTACGGCTAAGATGTGAATCAACTCTTAAAGAATTCAATCAAGCATGAAAAAATCAATCATACACCTTAATCAATTCGGAATTAGGGTTTTTAAGGCCTTTTTTAATGATTTTCAAACAAAAGGTTTCAAGGCCTTTATGGATTCTATTTTATGATGCAATCTTAGAAAACATTTATATATGATCAATGAATCAGGGAAGTTTTCCATAAAATTCTATAAAAAGAAATTCCAGAAAAGAAAATTTCTATAAAAGGAAACTTTCTAAAAATGGAAACTTTCTAAAAATGAAAACTTTTTATAAAAGGAAACTTTATATTTTCGAAACTTTTTATAAATGGAAACTTTATATTTTCGAAACTTTTTATAAATGAAAACTTTATATTTTCCAAACTTTCTATAAATGAAAACTATATATTTTCGAAACTTTATATAAGTGGAAACTTTCTATAAATAGAAACGTTCTATAAAACGAAACTTTATATTTTCAAAACTTTCTATCAAACAATCAAAATCAAAAATTAAGGTTTTTGATGAAATCGATCAGATTTGGATTTTAAAGGGGATTGATCGATTTCTAGGTTTTATCGATTTGATCATTCAGATTAAAGAGATTTTCGAGATTCAGCAAGCCATTTAGGCTGTGATTTTAATTGATTAACAATCTCATAATCGAACTTCTGGTTTAAGAGCTACGATTTACTCATGGGGAGGGATTGGACTTATTAATTTAGGTTGTTAGGGTTTTGCAAAATTTTAATTGTCATATCCTTTAACACCAAGTCCAAATTTCATCTGTGATTTCTCTTTTAGAGTTTCAGATTGTTTACCTTTGATTTGGAGAAGATCTGAAACCGGACCACCAAAAGAGAGAGAGCTACGGACTGGTTATTGTTTTTGGGCAGCTGAAGGCGCGTACTGTGGATGAGCGTGAGGGCGCGTCTGAGATCTGATATTGACATGGGTTTTGGGGCGCTGGATACGTCTCGTCAAGTGCTTCGATTTGATATATATATACCGTTGTCTGGTTCCTTATGGTCTGAGAGAAAGATCGATTTTAAGTTGCGCCGGAATTAGGGTTTTAGGGCAATTGGCGGCGCGTATTGAAACGGAGGGTGACGGCACGTCTAAGATCGGATCGACGTGAGGTTTGCGGCGCTGGATTCTTCTTGTCGAGATCTTGAATTTGATAGGTTACGTCGTCTGAGTATCTACGGTTTGAGAGATACGGCCGTTTGAAGTTGCGGGTAAACTAGGGTTTTGTGATTGCTGGTTTTTGGCTGCTAGAGTTTTAAATCGTGCTAATAACGTGTTGTGAAAGGAAGAAAATTTCGTGTATCTATTAACAATAGATGTGCTTCTTAAAGGATCTATAGTGTAAAACCTAATGGATCTAATACATAGTGTACCACTAATAGGCTAAAGTCTAGTAAACGAAAGCCTACTACAAATTAATGGTTGCTGGACATCCACGAACATATAATTCATAACAGTTTCCAAGATTTTATATATTCTCTTGCTGCTGGTATTATTTTGAAAAACTTAAAGTCTTAAAATATGAAATTCATTAGAGTGGAACTTGATAATAGATCATTCTAGTTCAAGTGATATTAGATATGAACCATAGAAAATATATGACTGACTAAAACAACTTATTGTGGCTGAAAAACGATTGTTGTTGTATGACTGACAAAAAGGGCCGTTCACCCATAATTGATATTTTTTTTTATCTTTTCTTTTGAACGACGGATGTTTTTTTTTTTCTAAACTAGGTGTTTTCCTGCACCATGTGCAGTAAAAAAATTTAAAATATATTTTTAATAAATACATTATAAATTATGTTTAAAACAAAAATTTTATTTTTCTTATCACTATCCCCTAGTATATATTTGCGAAGTGATTTTGCCACATGTCCTCTTTATAATTAGTTTCACAAAAAAAATGGTGACATGTCTACTTCAATTGATGATATGGCCTATAATTAAATATGACATGGACAAAAATGATGACATGTCTAATAAAATTGATGACATGGCCTATAATAAAATATGACATGGATAATTGTATTTAATGTAAATATATATATTTTTGGAAATATTTATAGAATATGGTAATAACTCATATATTACATTTAGTGTCGATCTATATTTTTGGAAATATTTTTAAAATATGGTAATAACTCATAAATCATCATTAAAATAAATATATTCAAATATGGCATTAAAAATTTCGAAAATATCATTTAATTATATATTTTAACTAAATATCATTTAATTATATATTTTAACTAAATTTCGAAAATAAATATATTCAACTAAATGTAATATATGAGTTATTACCATATTCTATAAATATTTCCAAAAATATATATATTTACATTAAATACAATTATCCATGTCATATTTTATTATAGGCCATGTCATCAATTTTATTAGACATGTCATCATTTTTGTCCATGTCATATTTAATTATAGGCCATGTCATCAATTGAAGTAGACATGTCACCATTTTTTTTGTGAAACTAATTATAAAGAGGACATGTGGCAAAATCACTTCGCAAATATATACTAGGGGATAGGAAATTTTGCAACCAAAAATAATATAAATTAAAAACAATCTAGAAAAAGGAGGAAATGAGCTCTTATATATATATTGACCTTCGTCATGTGTCTGAAATCGAAGCACTTCACACCACAAAGATAATGGCTCTCGAGGTTAGCTCATTCTTCCTCACTACATTAAATTTGTTTTCTTTTTCTTGATTGTATGATTTACATTCTGATTTCGATACTCCACTACTTTTGTCGTTAAAATCGGCATATTGGGGCAGGCATGGTTTATGGATGATAGCAATAAAGACCAGAGACTTCCTCATCATCGCAACCCGAAAGAGTTCGTCACAGTGGATTACTTGGCAGGTTTTTTCCCAATCTCTCGCTTAAACGTAATCGTGCTTTTGCATATGGTCCATGAAAAAAAAACGACTTTGTATATGATTGGCGTGATATGTTGTAGTTTAGGTCTGGTTTGGATAACTTTTCGTGTGTATTTTCTTGCTTTACTATATAACGCATATGAGATATTTTATAGCTAACACCAATGAAACCTAGACTGGGGAAATGATCAAATATACACAAGAGCGGATATGAGAACAAACGTATCAGAACAATAGTTATGCTCTGTTTGGCAGATCTGGGAGTGATGTACTGGAATTTGAAACCTGAAAACTACGAGAATGATTCCGAGCTAAGCAAGATCAGAGAAGAACGGGGTTACGATTACATGGTACGAGCTCATGCTCGCAATAAATGGCTCATGCATATGGTGTTTTGGCACTGAAACCAATGAGACAGATATTAAGAGCATGAGCATTGGTGAACCCCTTTTTGGGGTTCACAAAATTTTTTTAATATTTTTTGTGGGTCCATGAATAGTTATGAACCTATATTTATTGTGTTCCTGCATTGGTGAACCTGAAAAAGGGGTTCAGAGAAATAAAATAAATATTTTTTTAATTTTTAAAAGAGTTTTGAATATATTTAGAATACATGAATAAAATATAATATTTTTTTAAAAAAAATTAAAAGGTTTTATTCAATACATTGTTAAAATTTTTTTTGGTAAATAAGTTTTTCAAACAAGCTTCTATTCAATACATTGAGAATTCATGAACATACAAAAATTATTTGTTTCACAAAAATAATTTGTTTCACAAAAATAGATTTTTTACATTAAGATCATTGAATTATCATTGGTTAAAAATTATTGGAAATTTATAGTAGTGTTTTGATGTATTGGTAATGGCTTTAAATATGTTTTCTCTGTAATGGTAAATAATTTGTTTTCTCTGTAATGGCTTTAAATTTTTTTACATAAATGGTAAGGAGAACAAATCATAAATAAGACTATTTATACTATAGTGGTGAATCTGTTTCGGTTCTGTAGGTTTCACTAGGTAGAGAGAGGAGTTGGGTCTATGATTGTTCTCGTTCACGTTAGCTAGTAGAGATCCTGGTAAACAAATAACCAGTGACTGCTGTGACACTTCCAAGCAATCCACCAGCAACAACCTGTTCTCTCAGCAAATGGAAAACAGAATCTGATGAGAACAAGATGCCATATCAGAAGCATTATCACTAGCCATAGATATTCAGCAACGTACAACAAATTCATTGCAATAATATAGTAGGTTTTCATAGATTGAGTGAAACCATCAGCTAATAAATATAGTGGTGAAATTCTGGATCCATTGTCCAGAAGTTTACTGTAAATCATATATGATCAATTACGGAAACAACATACATCATTTGAAAGTAGGGAATCAGGGGTATTTGAAGTGATGCGGAAGCAGCCGAGGCAATAACGTTCCTTTTGTTGCCTTTTCCTGCTCCTCTCTAGTTGTTCCTTCTCCCATCAGCCATACCTTCAACCAAAATTCATTAGTTTAATATGTTCTTCGATTGGTATGCAACTTTTATTGTTTAATGGTATACTTAGTTACCTCGTTTGATGTGAGTGCTTCAGAGGTTAAAAGGACCAAACGGTCTCTGCATTCTTGTGGAACAAATGATCTTAGGTTCTCATACTCTTTTGCTAATAGAGTCGAGACCTGCAAGAAAATGTAATGAATTATGATACAACTTAAAAAGCTTGGATAGGTGAAGGTGTGAGGACTTAAGCTTTGAATGCAAACCCGTAATTGTCTTTTACTTTAGGCAATGACAAGCAAAACAAAAAAAAAAAGGGAAAACGAAGGTGATCACGACGGCTGCTAATAATCTACTACCATCCACCAGTCTTACTTTCATTTCTGGATGCTTGTCACTATACACCTCTCCATTCCTGTTCTCTCAAGCAATCCACCAGCACAGTTGTTCAATCAAAATGTGTAATACACATATACCTGAGGAGGGGTGTGACCGAGAAGTTCACGCAATGGTCTGCTTTCAGCCAGTGGATGCTCTGCAGGAAGTTCGAATACAATCTGATTGAGAACCTGTTAAACGAATCAGACCTCAGAGATCAGGATACCAGAACTCAAAAACAGTCAAGATAAAAAGATGGAGAAGCAATAAACAAGCTGAGAGAAGTTAATAAAGTATCTCCACGAGATAAAGGGAGTAAGCAACTTACAACTGATGCTAAGATGAGAGCAATAGCAAAATGAGAACCACCAAAGCCCTCCTGTAAACCAATGGCAACGGCGAGAGCAGTAACCGTAGATGAGTGGGAAGAAGGCATTCCTCCAGAACCAAGAAGCTGTTTGAGATCCCATCTTCTTTCCCTATACCTGCACGCAGAACCAATGAAACATGTAAAAAACAAATCCTCCTTTCATGTCTGTCTGTCTATAATAGCTTCAAAGGACACTCAAGATCTATCCTTTTCACACTAAGAGGATCGAAAGTAAACGATTCCAACAGTTTTAGCTATTTGTAGACAAAGATTAAGAAATTTTTGCAATTCAACAATCTGTATCAAGATCACTCTTTTTTATACGAATAGAGATGGGGGTGAGAGAGAGAGAAGGTACCAGGAGGTGAAGAGTTTGATGAACTGAGCGATGGTGAAAGCCGTGAGTGCGGAGATGAGAGGGTAATTCGTGAAAATTGAGAAGTAATGATGAGTCGAAGACGTAGCCGTAGCCGTAGTATCCTCCATGGCCACCTCGATGGACGATGGATTGAGGGATCTCGTGAAGGCTACAAATGCACGAAAGCTTCAGCTAGAGAGAGAGAGAGGGAGAAGAAGAATGATGATGACATACGATCCATAACAGAAGGGGACTGAATTGATACAAACACAGAGGAAAGAGATGGGTTGAATTGGAAGGGGAGAAACACACGTTGACGTGGCTTGAACCTCTCCGTACAGATTCACTACTAAGGAGCGGTTCAACCAAATTAATTTATTTTTCATTTATTTTTTTTACTTTTTGCCTAAGAATTTGTACTATGAACTCCCTTAAATACGCCATTGCGGCTGCTCTAATTCTCACAAGTTTTTGCTGTAACAACCTTTATATTAGGATTTGTTGGATCTGTGTCCTGAGAAAGTCAGCAATTACGAGGAGAAGCTGAAGAACTTTTTCACAGAACACATTCACAAGGACGAAGAGATTCGTTACTGCCTAGCGGGAAGTGGCTACTTTGATGTTAGGGACAAGGATGACCGTTGGATCCGAATCTGGATGAAACCGGGAGATCTCATTGTCCTTCCTGCCGGAATCTACCACCGGTTCACACTCGACACCAGCAACTACATCAAGGTTTTATAAAAGCCAGCTTCAATCTCTACAACTAAAACGTTTAGGTAAAACGATTGTGATGAATTGGTTGTTTGATTTTGTAGCTGATGAGGCTGTTTGTGGGAGAACCGGTATGGACACCATATAACCGGCCACAGGAAGAACATCCGGTTAGGAAGGAGTATATAAAGGGCCTGGCCCAGAAGTTTGGAGAAACCATCCAAGGTTATTAACTAGTTTTCTATATGCTTTGTGGTGCATTCGTATGTATTGTTCTCTCCAGAAAAACAGACCCCCCTTCCCACTGCTCGTCACGATTTATGGTTTTATACATTAAAATACATATCAAGGGAAGCAAATTATTTTTACTACCGTTGATATTTAAATAATGACCATTCTAAAATAGAAAAAATACTGAATACTGTTATGTTTATTTTGTTGGTATATATAGACGGTGTTTGTCCTATTAGGCAAACTAATAGTGTCGGTACCGAGATATTTCGGGTCCAATACAAATTAAATATATAGGCTTAAATAAAAAAATTAATTAATTAATTAAAATTTTTAAAAAAAAATTGTGATGCAGTATTCCCATTTTGGTTTACAGAATTAGTATGTATCTGTTTACGTTGATGACAAAAAAAAAACTAAATTTGTAATTACCCTTTAAGCAAATATATATCTAGTTTTTAAAAGAAAAAGATACTAAATATTTCATTGTGTTACATGCTTGAAATCCTATTTATATTCTATTGAGCCTCAATAAACTACAAAAATGGTATCTTCTGGTAACTAAAGAAAAATTTAGCTTCAATAAGTTAAAAAAAAATGTAGGCCCCATATGGATGTTTCTCACGTATGTGCTCAAACCCGGCACTGGTTGAAAAGAAAAAAACTTGGATCCGATAGGAAAGAACAAAACATGGATTTGAGTCATTGATATTAGTCCATAAGATAATAGAAGTTAATGAGACACTATATAAAAATTGTAGGTTATCATTTTGTATGCACAATAAAAGAGATTCGACAAAAAAGAGAAAAAAGAAGAACAATACAAATTTCGTCTGATTTGTCAAGGCATGTTTTCGAAACTAACATTTATTTTTCTAGCTGATATAGGAAGCATCGGCACTAAGTGGAGATTCACCGGAAGGATTTGCATTTCAACGGTTAGTTATTATGTTAGATGGGTTTTAGTGAGACTGGTTGATACATTTCTTAATATGTGATGTCTTGAGTGTTTGGTAAATCCGAAAATGGTATATTCTCTGATTGAGCTGAGATTTGGCGGAGGTAATTTTGGCTTGTTCATATTGGATTTGTACGATGACATTATTCTGTGGTTGCCAGAATATTAGTGAGCTGAGGTCTTTTTGTTGCAACTGTTTTAGAGTTATTGTATTGCTTTATTATTGAAGATAATTCTTAGTAGCTTAAGTCTGGATATATTCAGGTTATTGAACATGAAGGAAGTGGTTGTCCTCATACCCATATATATATTGGATTATTGATTAGGCTACAATCTTGTGGATTTTTTTTTGTTACACTGGTTTTCCACATAAAAAAAAATATTGATCTCATATAAGTTTATTCTTACACTATATCTGCTTTTTCGAAGTATTTTCCTCATAGGTTTACACAAGTATGAGAAACAATTCTATTTCCTCTGCACCATAACTAGCGTGCTGTGTGTTTCCCCCAAGTAGTATCAGAGATTTGATTTGATAACTTTGAGTTATTATTTGATTGTTTGAATGATGGAAAATATGGACAGGATGATAAGTTTTAATTGTGCTAACTATCATCTATGGAAAGGCAATATGAACATTCTGCTCTTTGTTAAAGAATTATATATATGTTCTAATATTTTAAGAAACATGCTAATAAGACAAATAATGAGTGGAAGTTACTGCACCGGTAGGTTTCAGGGTGGTTGATAATGGAGATACTACTCATACATCACAATGAGATTTGTTTGTTTAACTATCTTTGGGTAATTATGGTTAAGAAGTAATGGTTTTCTCAGATAGTTGGAATTGGTGGTATTTTGTCGAATACTAGTCGTGGGACTATGTTGGTTCTTAAGGATGTTATGTATGTTTCCAATATTTGGATGAATCTGATATCGACGTGAAGACTTGATGATATGAGTTTCTACAGTTTACACGGTGGTGGTAAAGTCAAGTTTTCCCGTGGTTCTTTGATTGTGGCTTCAGGTGAGAAGCCTTCATCATTTTATTGGATGCAAGCTAAGGCCTTCATAGATGTTGTTAATGCATTGGACAATCATAATGCCATAGATTTATTGGATAAGAGACTGGATCAAATGAGTGAGAAATGAATGTCTGTGTTGTCTAAGAATGAGGTGATTCCACATGAATCGTTAGCTTGCCCATGCATCATTGTTCTTTTTTTTCAGGAAAAAAACAAATGGTATCTTTCAAGTCTTATGCGCGTTATAGGAAACCAAAGGTAATAGATATGGTACATTCATATGTGTATGTTCCAATGAAGACAAAAGATCTCTTGGAGGCGCATCATATTTTGTGACTTTCAATAATGATCATCCAAGAAAGTTGTGGATACTTCCTATGAGAACGAAAGATCAGGTTCTAGGATATTTCAAGCTTTTTGTCATCTTGCTTGTGATGTAGCGGAAGCTACTATAAATACAAAGATTCTTATTTAGTCTAAAAATACCTAAGCATCAATATTTCCTGGATCCGTTAATTCTAAAAATACATGTAAACTAGGATTTGAGAATTCTCTTCTCAATGCTTAACAAAATATCTTAATAAAAAATATCAATATCAATATACTGAATACAACTCTGGGCATCAGGAGCATATTTATATAAAACCAAATAGTCTATAAACTATTAAAATTATTAAGATAATCCAATTAATTGAGATAAGCACCCAAATAAATAATAAAGTAAATAAACATAATATTTGGTATATATCCAAATATTCTATGTCCATTATTCTCTCTGGGTTTGAGAAGATTCGTCTTCGAATATTGATCGTAGTATTTGAATCCACCACGTAGTCCTGGATAGGATAGATGCTAATACTCACAATGACATCTAGAATCTTCTTCGACCGAAAAATCAACGGACAGCCCTGATACCAACTGATGTAGCGGAAGCTTTATAGGATAGAGTTAGAGATCTATTGATTCTAAGAATACCAAAAAACTAGAATAATCACAAGGTTATTTGTTTAGTCTTAGAATCCCCGGATAATCCAAATCTTCTTAAATTCATCGAGATCTCTATAGATTTACCGAAAACAAGGAACAAAGAAAAAACTCTAAACTTTTAGTAATTAATCAAAAACTGAATACAAACTTCACTAAACAGCTATATATACTAAAACCATTAAACCCTAAAATATAAATGTGATAATAATTAATAAACTAAAGAATTATAATGGTGTATCCCCGATTATAAGTGTGGAGAGTATTCTGAACCATTTGATGCTTACTGCAAAGCATGTAATAAGACATCATTAACGCCGCCTAAGACTCCACATTTGAATGTGTTAGCTAAAAAGATGAACATGATGATTGTAGAGTGGACGGGATGTTTGATCTCACAGTTAGGCTTGTTGATTATTTTCTGGGGAGAACCATTGAACATTGTTGTTCATGTGCTGAATTTGGCACCAAGTGCTCAATTTGAGGTTGATATTTGGACCAGTAAGGATGTTTTAGTGGTCATTTGAGGAATTTGGGTTTAACATGTATGAGAGATCAAAGATTGAGATGAAGTCACGACAATGTGTATTCATCGGTTATGGTCAGAATGATTTTTAGGTACAGATTGTATGATCTTGTAAGGAGTAAAGATGTTGTGTCCATGGAGGTGTCGCCCTATAGGTCCAGGACAGGAATCGAATCCCCTCTAGTGTGAGATTATTAGACGTGCATGTGGCCAATGGCAGATTTAAATGAGGGAATCACCAGCTCTCCGAGATGCCCTTTGCGAAGGTGTAATTAGGTGCTGGCGCAAGTCGGCCCCTTAAGGTCCGGGTTATCAAAGAAAAACCCAACTCGTGATTATGAAAGTTTGATCGACTCAAACACTACTTTTCTACATCGGTCCATGGTGAAGTCGAGGTCTAGTTTTAGGACGATGTATGTGGTGCAGATGCTCCTAAACATGAAGATGGTACTGTTGATATGGTGACGATCATCATGAGACACCAAATACGATAACCAACCTACTGCTGTTAGAAGATCCAAGAGAGGTCTTGAACAGTCAACAAGGTATGTTCCTAGTGAGTATATATGTTACTTAATGATGTGAGAGAGTCTGAAAGCTATAATGAAGATTTAAAGGATGAATACAAGGATAAATGGCTGGCTCCATGGATTTGGAGGTGGATTCTTTGATGGTAATCATACATCTGAATTGGTGGAATTGCATAAGGACAAGAAGCCTTTACTTGCTAAACTGGTGTACAGAAGCATGGTGATAGCAGTTTGTCACCTGCTTGGTGGTGAAAGGATACATCCAAAAGAAAGTGATTTATTATGATGGAATATTTTCTTCTATTATGAAGATGTCATCCATTTGGATTGTGCTTGGATTGGCAGAGATTCTTGATCTAGAGGCTGAGAATATGAGTGTGAGGACTGCTTTCTGTCATAGTGATTTGGACGAATGGATCTATATGATACAACTGAAAGCCTTTTCTGAAGAAGGCAAAGAGGATTTGGTTCACTGTTTAAAGAAAAGCTTTATAGGTTAAAGTAAGCACCAAGTCAGTGGTATATGAAATTTAAGTCAGGTATGGGGGAGTATGGTTATGCAGAGACTGATTCTAAACATTGTGTATTTGTAAAGGTGTTTAGTGATGAAGATTTTGTCATGCTGTTGTATGTGGATGATATGTTAGTGGGCAGAGAACTTGGACATGATTAAGGAGCTGAAAGAACAACAACAAGTATTTTGCTCTTTTGTTATTGGAGATAACTCCTTGTAACTTGAGTCTCTTGATCTATTCATGTTATTAAACATGGATAACGTGTTTCTAGTCATACCCATTTACACTGTGATTGTTGAATGGAATATGGCCCTATGATTTTCTTTTTCATATCAAAATGGTTTTCAATATAAAAAAGTGTTAATGTTATTTACCTTCTTGCTTGTACACTATCTGAAGTTGTCGAAATTTTTCTTTCATAAATGTGAGGACAATGATATTTCCGCTGTCCTAAGTGTGTATTTTTTAAAACTAGAAAATTACCAAGTTGAATTGAACGTGTTTGCTCTCTCTCTCTCTCTCTCTCTCTCTCTCTCTCTCTCTCTCTCTCTCTCTCTCTCTCTCTCTCTCTCTCTCTCTCTCTCTCTCTCTCTCTCTCTCTCTCTCTCTCTCTCTCTCTCTCTCTCTCTCTCTCTCTCTCTCTCTCTCTCTCTCTCTCTCTCTCTCTCTCTCTCTCTCTCTCTCT
Organism: Hirschfeldia incana; assembly: GCA_026261945.1. Taxonomy (NCBI): domain Eukaryota; kingdom Viridiplantae; phylum Streptophyta; class Magnoliopsida; order Brassicales; family Brassicaceae; genus Hirschfeldia; species Hirschfeldia incana. Next base: position 112,310 of record JABCMI010000165.1, on the reverse strand, counting down.
CTCTCTCTCTCTCTCTCTCTCTCTCTCTCTCTCTCTCTCTCTCTCTCTCTCTCTCTCTCTCTCTCTCTCTCTCTCTAATCGGCACCCAAAGTTGAATTGAAATGAGCTCCAGCATTTGGTTGCACATACCGGCACCGGATGCGACCTCCTCCTCGTTTCTTGTTTTCCATTTTCTCCCTGCCTCTCCTTTTCACTCCGTCTTGTTGCTTGCTTGTGGTTTAGAGTCTATTTCTGGTTTAGATATCCGCTTGTGAGGATATAACCATCAGAGGTGCATCAGTTTGTTCTAGAGGTACGTCACCGTGGTGAGGAGGAGTCTTTATTTGTGGGGATATTCTCTTGTGACTTAGAAAGCATATTGATTTTCAATTTCGAAACTCTCTAGTGTTTCTTAATGCATGAGCATGGGTTTATGGAGCATTCCCCGCTTGGTTTGGGGGATCTTCTGCTAAATCTCGTTGGTGTTCATGTCCGGCTTTGGTGGTTTGGAGCAGCAGATTCTTTGGTGTCGTGGAGTTTGGTCTTCTTATCCTTCTGAAGCCAAGTGTGCTGTCTACAGAGGATTTCTGAGGGTTTCGGTTCGTGAGGCTGTCCGGTTCATGCAACGTCGGGGTGCCTATGGCTCGTAGGTCACAAATAGGAGAAGCTCTTCACTCCGGATAACTATTTCTTATCACGGGTCAAGGAACCTTGGTTGTTGAGGCGACGACTCCTCTTTCTGGTTATTGGTCTCTCATGCTTTAACGTTCTATTTTGTTGACACTGGAAATGGTATTTGCGAGTCACGGTCTCCAAGTTTTTTGTTTTCGAAGCCGGGCAAATGTCGAAGCAATGCCCTGTGATGTTCCCTTGGTAGAATATTCTTACATAACTAAAAGTGCGCTGAAAATTGGATATAAAGAAATTTATATGATAAAAATGTTGGTGATACAATTGACTACTGAAAATAAAATATAATTATTCAGTGAAAAATATAATTAATGTGTTCAAATTTTCATATTAAATAGTTATAGAATATGTGCAAACTATAGATTTATGTGATATTTATATAAAACAAAATTTTACTTACCAAATGAAAATAAATATATGTGCGTTTGCATGGTCAAATCAAATGAAAGATGATGATCTCTTCGCGTACACGGTGGTAGTATAAAAGACAAATCATCTTCAAATCATTTACTTTTGGATCCCAAATATGTGCTTGAAAGCCTCTTTTTAATTTGAAGAGATACCACAATTTTTTTGATGAAAAAATGGCTTCATTTCAAAAGTGAAGGAAACTAATCAGATCCTGAATGGAAATGGAAAGAAGCAAACACATGAACACTGCCAAATCCAACGACACCTAATTTACGAAACTTTCCCTTGCTTCTTCAACTTTGAAATCTAGTTTCCATATTACGAAACTTTTGACCAAAAAATATCTCCACTCTCCTTTTCTTTACAACCCAAATCTCTATTTACAAAACAGAAACTCAGTTTCTTCACTCTCTCGTTACACTCTCCTTACTCTTTTTTTCATTCTCCTTACTTTTCTTGGTGTTCATATAATGGATTATGACCCTCCCACTCCGTTGGGGGTTCTTATAGAAACAGGACCAACACCTTTCATTACAAAAGCTTACAACATAGTGGAGGATTCAAGCACAAACAACATAGTTTCATGGAACAGAGACAACAACAGTTTTATTGTCTGGGACCCAGAGACGTTTGCCTTAATATGCCTCCCTATATACTTCAAGCACAACAATTTCTCCAGTTTTGTTAGACAACTCAATACCTATGTATGTAAAAAAAACATTCATTCTTATGTATGCAAAGCTCATATGCTCAGTTGTGAATCTGCTATATCCACTAATTTGTTCTTTGATTTCTCATTTTACACACTAATGATTTGTAGGGGTTTAAGAAGATTGATACAGAAAGATGGGAGTTTGCAAATGAGTATTTTCTGAGGGGACAGAGACATCTCCTTAAGAACATTAGGAGAAGAAAGCCGCCATCTCAAACGCAAACACTTGAAAAGTTTGAACTGGAACGAGAGATCCAGGGGATGAGAAGAGACAAGGGCGCTCTAGTAACAGAACTGATGAGATTGAGAAAAAAGCAGGAAACCGTCAAGACATATCTTCGTTTTATGGAAGACAAACTGAAAATCACAGAGAGAAAGCAACAAATGATGATGGACTTCTTGCTGAATAAAGTTAAGAAACGAGCTTTTTGGAGAATATAAAGAAACGTAAGCAGCAAATTGAGAATCTACAGCAAGGTCAAGAGATCACCTCAAGCCATGGGGTTGAGGATTATGAAACATTTATTAAAGCTGAGCCCGAACAGTATGGTGATCAATTTGGAGGTGTGTTTGGTTATGGCGATGAGTTTCACATAGCTTCAATGGATGATCAAAGACAAGATGATGGGGTTCAAAGGGAGATGGATAGTGAAGGAATATGGAAAGCATATGTGTTGTGTGATGAGATGTGTATTTTAGGAGACACTTGCTATAGTTAAATTCAGTTATATTGTTTCTATATTCTATGAGAGTTTTCTTCTTATCTTTTTTTTCTACAACTCCCATATGATAAAAAGAAAATCTAAGGCCAGCTGATAGAATACATTCCCAATTTTTTTTTAAAAAAAATCATGTAAAAATCCAACATACATATACTACGGCACTTAAATTCCGATCAGAATAAGTTAATAACGATGTTAGTGAACACTATTAGTCTACATGTGTCGATTTTATGAGTTCATCTGAGATGTTATAATATCAAAGTAAAAATATAAACTAAAATTTACTTGAGTTGATAACTTGATTATATCTAGTTCTATTTTTAACCATATTAAATTGGATACAATCTGTCGACAAAAAAAATTGGATACAATCTATGAATTTTCGTGTAATAAAAGATGCAAAATGGCAACATGTATCAAGTATTGGGATTTGCGTTTTTGACAATCGTTTTTCTTGTAGTTAATTAAAATGTAAAAGAATTTGGGCTGAAGTAGGAGACCAACAAACAAAAGGGCCTGGAGAGTTTATTAACCAACAGGTTCAGCCACGGCCACAATTCACTCCATTGATTGTTCAAACAACGCTATCTTGGAGCTTCGGTGCTTGAGGTAAGAAAGAAAGATAAGACTTGAATGGAATATGAACTCGAATTATGAGTATAATCAATAAAGTTTTTAGTGCTTCCAACCCACAATTTTTTCAAGACCTTTTAAAGCCGGGCCTGCTTATACGTGAACGAGACAGACTCAATTTACCGATAGATCATGGCAATTTGCAAAGGAGGGCTGCCAGATGCACAGTGCACCAGCCATTTCTAATATTATGGACACATACAATAAGGAAACAACGATGTTACTATCATATATGAGCAACACGTGCACTACATGATTAGTTCTTACCCAATGGGCCTGAATTTTTGTTATCAAATGTAACAAGACACATTACAATTCACAACTTGGAACTCGTCAAAGTTTCTAACAAAATGGTTTTAGACTATTTTTCAGTAAGTGGATGTAAATGTTTGTCAAAATAAATGAACATTTGACACTATGAAATACTGTAGCCAAATATCAAAATCCCCGATTTTGAATAAAAAATAAAAATCTAAAGCGAGTGAGTTAGGATATTTGTAAAAATTTAAAGCGTAATATAAAAATTTGACAAATGTATTATTTAGGATATTCAAGTTTGAATTTGAATTTAAACTTTTTCAAATAGCCATTATGTCAATTAACATATTTTAAATAGATCTTATTCAAAACAATGTTTCTATGTTTGTTTAAATATGAAAATATAGAACCCGCAACAAAGAATATGGTTCAATTAGCATAGTGACGTTAATTTGTTAATCAAGAATTAGTGTCCTTAATGCTAATTTATTTCTAAACTAATGTTCCATCTATCCCCTATATATTAGTTAGGCGCCTTGCATTTGGGTACCTTCTGGATTCGGATCATGTATTTCAGATTTTTTGATATTTCGGTACAAGAATCTAGAATCTATTTGAATATTTTTACATATCGGTCAGATTTGGATATTTATGGCATTTGGTTAACATACACGTAGGTTTGACCATCATATGTAGGCTGAAGTTTTTATACCGATACAATAGAAACTATAAAAGCAACATTGTGGATCGTCCGACTTAAAACCATTTTGGTCATTGGTTATTAAAATTAACAAGTGGTTCGTACGGCTCATAGGCAGTGGCGGGCCGTGGGATCTCTGTCTTGACGACATCTCGTGGACTAAGGCGGGTTTTTTGGAAGCACCACATCAAGAGATGTTTCCGACGTTACGTTTCATAATGCACATGACTCATAGCGTACTCAGGTAAGGATAAAAAATGCACTCAGATATGTAATAGATAAGTCACATAAGTACATTAAAAGACAACCATAACAAATATTTCTCCAAAGAATGAATATAAAAACACTACGAGGACGTTACGGGAGTGATCCTAGGAACTGCAACAGGAAACTCATGAATCTCATCACTCCATGGGTTAGACTTTTCAACCGGATCAATTGTTCTCAAGGCTTTCCAAACTGCACTATTACACTTGAAGCCGGACCCAAAAGCAATCTGCCAAGTTCTGTCTCCTCTCTTAATCCTTCCTTTAGCTTCACTATACGCAAGCTCATACCAAAGCGAGCTACTCGAGGTATTACCAAACCGGTTCAACGTCATCCTCGATGGCTCCATATGCCATTCGGACAAATCAAGATTCTTCTCTATCTCGTCAAGCACGGCTCTACCTCCAGCATGAATGCAGAAATGTTCGAACGCTAGCTTGAAATCGGGAATGTAAGGCTTGATCTTCTTGACTTTGAAGACTTTGCGTGCCACGAGGGTTGCGAAAAAGAGAAGCTGTTCGGACATTGGTAGGACGAGCGGTCCCAGAGTTGTGATGTTTGTCTTGAGTGCTTCTCCGGCTATTGCCATTAGGTTTTTCGAGAGAGAGACTCCGACCTTGCCGGTTTCTTCTGCGTTGTTGTCTTCTCGTTGGTAAACGCAGCCAAATGCGTTGTCGTCAGCTCCTTTGTGGGTACGGACGGTGTGGATGAGCTGATATTTTGAACGGCTGCGATCGGAAGAGCGGTTCGAGAGAAGTACCGCGGCTCCACCCATACGGAAGATGCAGTTAGATAGAAGCATTGATCTGTCGTTGCCTAAGTACCAGTTTTGGGTTATGTTCTCTGTGCTCACCACTAGTGCGTATGAGTTTGGCTGGACCTGCATTATTAGCATGAATCGATAAGAATACGATTCTTAAATCTAAAAGACAAACTATGAACATGTCTTTTGCAAGTTATGGCTATGATATTACTCTACATGGAAGGTGTTAGTATTGTAGTGTGTATGAACCTAATATTGTTGAAACTATTTGAGATCTTTGATTCAATTTGCCAACTAGCTTAGAGATTTAAGAAACTTGCAAGCATGTGCGACCACGTTGGTTTCTCAACTGTCACAGACTCGTGTATATATATATGTATATATATATATATATATATATATATATATATATATATATATATATATATATATATATATATATTATATATTAGTATACTTCTACATTTTAATCTTCGGTCTAGCATTTCGGAGTGTACATATTTGTTACAAGGGATTGTTAATAATTAAGCATCAATCCTACATGCACTGTTCTTTTCTTTTTGTTCAATAGTGGATGCTCCTTTAAAATGAAAAATGTCAGAAAACTTTTATATTGTATTATATTATATTAAATAAAATAATAACACAATAAAATAAAACTTTGGTCATTAACTCAAGACATTATGATTTTCCGATTTCACAACTACCACCTATCTACCCAAATACTAAAAGACCTGTCACTGTCAGAATTTTCATAGACACGTGACTTGTTTGATCTTTAGCTTGCATACAACTCATATTATAAGAACTTCCACCAATATATATGAAACAGTATCTCAAATAATTCGATTTAAAATGATTTGAGTCACAATAACATGTTTATAGCACGTAACAGTGACAGGAAAGCGAGTTATTCCAAAACAAAAACACATTAAATGCTTATTAAGTGAGACAGCAGGAAATAGTTTAGAACTTTTATTGTATAATAAACTTTTAAAAGTCATCAATAAGAAAAGTCACGACGACTCTTAAAAAAAGACTCAAAAAGCAAACCGGATTAAACCAATCCGCATAATTAATTACTAAAACAAATTAAAGAATAAAATATTTACCTGGAGAAGCTGTTTAGCGAGATCAATGGAGATAAGGCCAGCACTACAACCCATTCCACCGAGATTATAGCTCAGAATATTCCCTCTAAGCTTATACTTATTCACAATCATCGCAGAAAGTGACGGTGTTGGATTAAACAAGCTACAATTAACCACAAGAATACCAATATCTTTCGGTTTAATACCGGTTTTCTCAAGAACAGAGTCGATAGCTCCGAACATAACCGTCTCTGCTTCTTCCCTCGCCTCCTCCATACAAGGGTTCGGAGGAACACGAAGAAGAGCTTCAGGGAAGTAAGTGTTCTGACCAAGACCGGACCTCTCGAGGATCTTTTGTTGGAACGCGAGATTATCTTCAGTGAAGATACCTACACGTTGAGAACGGTCCATGAATGTTTCTCGAGTGCAGATCAAAGAAGGGTCTGGTTTGTAACATGAGAAGTCGAGGAGGAAGACACGGCGAGGACGGGTGGTGAAGTAAGCGGTGGAGAGAGAGATCAAGAGCGCGGTGGCGAGAGTGGCGGAGAGGAAATGGAAACGGAGGTGGTTGTAGAGAAGAGTGAGGTCGCTAAGGGAGAAAGAGGAGAGGTTTGCGAGTGTGGCGGCGAGGAGAGGGAGGAGGAGGATGTAGAGAGCGTTGGAGATTAGGTAATGGTAACCGAGTTTGACGTATTTGAGACGAACGGACAAGAGGAAGTTGGGGAGGTTGTTTGGGTTTGGGTTTGGGTTTTGGTCGGAGTTTGTAACGTGGACGGGGACAGGACGGTGAGGTTGGTCTTGATTCTGGGTCATGGTGAGAACGATGAAAGGTTTAAGATTTGTTTTAGATGTAATGAGGATGAATGAGAAGAGAGAGGAAATATGTAGAGAAGAGAACTAGAGAAGTGACAAGTTTTAGTTGAGAGCCTGAAAAGATGGAGGAGCTTTGAAAATTTAGTGGCAAGTTTTTTTTGCAAGAGAGAGAGAATATTGTACTTTCCGGATTTCAAATTAGATGTTATTTTAGAGTAAATTTTTTGTTTCAAAATAGATATAGTTTTATGATTTTAATGCAAACTTTACTGATTTTTTATTCTAATATATTTTTCTATTGGTAGAAATCTGGTTCGCTGTATTAGTAATGATGTTTTTATCTTGTAAATATACAAAATTAAATGTTTTATTAATCTGTGTGCAGAAATCTAAAAACGACAAGTAAATTGAAACGAAAGGAGTAGTTACTAGTTAGGGAAATATTTAAGAACAAATAATGTTTTGTATATAGAATTTACAAAAAGAATAATTCTAGCAAGTTCAAACTAATGTAATTATTTATATTCTTATGTATATATTGAAAGCGGATATTTTTATTTCATGTATACATGTGTTTTAACTTGTAAGTTTACGACAACAAGTGAAACATAAGTTAAACCCGCAATTTTATTAGAGAAAAGATTATAACTTCGAAGCTTTTGTTTTCATAAAAATGGATAAATTGACCAAAAATGGAAAAATAAAAGTTATGTTTCTTATCAAAAAAAAGTTATGTCTTTTTCATAAAAAAAAAGATATGTAGGGAGGGAAGATGCAACTACCCCAACGAAGCTTTTAATGGTACTCACAGTCGAGATTGACACCTAAGAGACGGCGATGACTTTTATGAAATTGGTGGCTAAAATTGGCGCGTACGCTCAAATTACCCATATGCCTTTCCTTTGACCCGTTATATCCGAGACTAGATTCTTTTACGAACCACTTGCAAACAGCTGTTTATGTGGGGTCTAATTTGCTTACGTGTCAGGTAATGTTGTGCACTGTCCGTGTGAACAGCGTATTTTGATTTTTGAATACAGTATATTTGTGTATTAGAGGTAGGGCGAGACATTTTATTTGTTAACTTCGATTTGATTCGTTTTGATTCGATCTGAAAAATTCAGATATCCGTAAGCTTTCGAAGCAAAGTAAATATAGCTTTGATTCGCAGAGTAGCTAAAATAGCTGCTTATCGTGTGAAGAACGATAAAGAGAATTCCAAATGTCGTCTTTTTCATTGAAAGTCTTTGTAAGATCATTGAAGAATCAAATTCGGATGATATGAAAGGTTTTATAGGAGAATTTACTAGAAGGGTTATGAGAGTCAATGAATTATATTTTATTTCAAGAATAGTAGAGAATAATTATGGTTTTCTCTACTTTATTTTACAAAACAAACGATAAGTTTAGTTACAAAAGAAAACAAAGTGATGTGTTAAAGTTATATGTGCATTAATAAGGATATTGCATCAATTATTTCTCTAATCAAAATGAAACTAATAAGTGCATTCACATATAAATTATTCCATATTAAAAAAAAATCTACCATACTCCAATAAAGAATATATATAATTAAAAAGTATTATTAAGTTAAAATTTAAACCACAAAAATTGTAACACCACCAAAAATACTATATATGTTTCGTATAAATATTGAGCTATCAGTATGATTAAGTTACGATAAATTACAATTATATGACTTTTGTAATGGTCTGAGAATATATTTTTACAACCATATATTACACTACTACACTATTATACAAAAAGTTAGTTAAGAAATAATAATTAACACACTTATGTTAATAAATTGATATATGTAAATCAAGCGCATCCATCAATTGTTGATCAAAAAAGAAAAGCAAAATTACGTTAGTCTCATACATCCATCGTATTATATAAAGGTTAAATCTGACTTAAAACTAACATGTATAATATTTTAATATAAATAAAAGTATTAACATGATATATATATAATAACTATTTTAATATAATACTTCCTCTTTCCCATTTTATGTGGTGTTTAAGGTTTTTGCACTCATATTAAAAAAAACACAAACTTTTATGTAATTTATTAAAGCAACCAATAAGAAAAAGATGCAGTATTTTATAATTGGTCAAAATTTCAAATGACTTTAAATTTTACCTAGAATTGTGAGAACATCACTTATTTTGGGATAAAATCAAAATCCTTAAACACCACTTAAACTGATACGGAGGGAGTATAAATATTAAATAACAAAAACGGTTTTATAAGAAGTAACTTTTAAAAATGTATTATTTTCAAAGAACCATGTTTATAAATTAATATGAAATAGTAAACCGAACCGAACCCGGTCCGATTAAACCGGTTTGGATCGGTTTCGGATCTTCTTAAAAAACCGATCGGTTCTAAAAATTTGGTATAATGGATGTCGGGTTCGGGTCGGGTGAAAACCGAACACCGATCGGTTAGATCCGAAACCCGGTTTCTTTTGAAGCTCTAATCCCCTTTGTTATAATTTCCGGATAACACTCGATACACATAGATTCTCTGAGAAATCACAGCGACCCGTTTCCAAAATCTCATCCTCCCTAAATATCCTTCCCGAAATCCTTTCCTTAATCTGTTTATCGGATCTTCTCAGCGATTCCCTTCTCAGATTTGAACTTGAAAACCTAACCCTTACCTCCTATAAATGTCTCTGCAATTGCGATCCATTGACAATCCAATACACCTCCTTCGTCTGAAAGTAATTTATCAGAGGTATTTAATATTTAGTCTTCTTCTGATTATTTAGTTTTTCAATTTTGAAATCGGGTAATGTGTTGGGAAGGTTGATTTTCGTGCTTTTGATTAATTCACTTCATCATTTTGTACTCGAACGCTTTTTTTTTCTTTTTCTTACACTGTCTTAAAAGTGTGATGTGTAGACAAATTGTAGGTTGAATCTCTTACGAAACCATAAAATAATCTGTATTTCTGGCTATGATCTCCTCTTTTCCTCCGTTTAATACTCGTATAACAATCGCATATCGTATATAGTTTCATGTATCCATTGTCTTATTAGCTAGATCACATTCACACGGTATCATATTTAGTTAGTTCCATGTATCCAGAGTCTTATTACATATTTGTTTTTTTTTTGGATTAAATCATCATTGTTTCTTAATAATTTGGCTTTGATTTGATCTTTTTGTGACTCGCGTGGTGGAAGTATGGGTGTGAATCAGTGATACGTGTGATGATTTTACTCATTAAAGTTCATAATAGTTTATATCAAGTTAACATATGATGGTTCTTAAGTTTATTTAGTCTACTTATCAAGTTAAAGTATGATACTGTAATGCGTGTGATGATTTTACTGATTTAAGTTTATACTATATATGCGTATGATGAACAATTTATTTCTATTTTTAATGGATTATTCAAGTATCTTTATTTTTCAATTTTATATTTTCTTTGCAGATGGCATCCTCATCTTTCAATAACGAGCAAACTGATGTTGAGATGCAATGTGGAGACCAAGAGTTTCAAGAGACAAATGCAACATCTCAGTCTCAGGCGAACAAGGTGAAAAGGATGGTTGTGCCAAGGTCTACTGTGTGGGAGCATTTCACCAGAAACAAAGAGAACCGAAACAAGTGTATTTGTCACCATTGCGAGAAGACCTTTTCATGCGCATCCAAATCTGGAACTTCTAACTTGAAGCAGCACCTGCAAATTTGCAAAGAACACATAGCATGGTTAACTAGCCAGACAAAGAATCAAAAGAAGTTTGGTAATGGAGGAAACCTGAAGCCATCCAAACTGAGTGAAGCGGTTTTCAAAGAAGCTTGTAACGAGCTTGTGGTGTTAGCAGAATTGCCACTTTCATTCATTGAAAGTACTGCTTTTAAACACTTTTGCGACAAGGTACAAACTAGCATAATATTATCTTCTTTTTTTATTTTTTTTTATAAATCATCAAACTTACTTAAACTTTTTATGTCTTACTTTGCAAGGTTAACCTTCCTAAGCCCCACTCAAGAAGGACTTTGACAAGGAACATTGTGGAGATGTTTGTGAAAAAGAAAGCAGCACTGAAGAACTTGCTCATCACTAGCAAACAAAGAGTTTCACTTACCACTGATATATGGGTATCTCAAGTGACAGGTACAATGTTTTTTTATAAACTTGTCGATAAATCTTTTATTGATTACTGACATACGCTTATACCAATTTGGTATGTCTCGCAGGTGCTAGCTATATGGTTATCACTGCCCATTTCATTGACGATCAGTGGCAGCTGAAGAAGTTAATCATTGGCTTCAAGTACGTCATGGATCACAAAGGTCAGACAATCTCTAAAGTTCTTTTAGAGTGCTTAGCTGATTGGGGGATTGAGAGGCTGTTTTGCATCACGGTTGATAATGCAACCGCCAATACTTCGGCCATTAAGAGGTTTCATGAGGTCTTTAGCTCCATTTCCCCTGATGCTTTAGTTTTAGATGGGAACTTTTTACACATGAGGTGTGCGGCTCATATTATTAACCTGATTGCTAAGGAGGGTTTAAGTGATTTAGGTGAGAATGTGTTAGCTATCAGGAATGCTGTTCAGTATGTTAGGTCCTCAACCCATAGGTTAAACGCCTTTGATCAGAGAGTCACAACTGGTAAGATGACTCGTGGTAGCTTGCCCCTAGATGTAAAGACTAGGTGGAATTCAACGTTCCTGATGCTGTCTAGAGCATTGCAGTTTAAGGTAGCATTTGACAGAATGGAAGCCGAAGATAGGCTGTACAATGACTACTTTCTAGAAGTAGAAAATGGTGCTAAGCGGTGTGGACCACCTGCTTCTTCGGACTGGAAAGCTGTGGAGAAGCTTATTAAGTTTTTGGTCATATTTTACAACAGCACCTTAGTTGTCTCTGCTTCATCTACGGTCAATGCATTCAAATGCTATGGTGAGATAGTGACAATTGAGAGAAACCTCAACTTTTTAGTTAGCAGCTTAGACCCTGAGTTGAAGTTGAAGGCATCAGAAATGTTGAAGAAGTTTTTAAAGTATTGGGGTGGTGGTATCAAGGGTGTCAACAAGATGTTGATCTTAGCAACCATCTTTGATCCTACACAGAAGATGCATTTCGCGAAGCTTTGTTTTGATAAGCTGTATGGGAAAGATAGCTTCGAGGCTAATGAGATGACTAAATCGGTGACTGATCTTCTCTCCTCCATGTTTAAGGAGTACAACTTGCGTTTCAAAGGTGCTTATGGACAAGCATCGCAACCAACTGAAGCCTCTGCTGTCCCTGGCCAAGACTCTCAAGAACAAGCTGTAGAAAGAATGGAACTGGTGGTTGAGGATTTTGGCTATGAAAGGATGGATGATGTGTACAAGGAACTTGTGGCTGAAAGAGGTGAAGATACTAGGGATGAGCTTGAAGTTTACTTGAAGGAAGCGGTTGAGAGTCCAAAGCTCTTACTAGGAACCGAGTTTGACATACTGTCGTGGTGGAATGGTCATAAGACGAAGTACCCGGTTCTTGCAGAAATGGCGAGAGATCTCCTGGCTATGCAGGTTTCATCAGTGGCATCGGAGAGTGCTTTCAGCACAAGTGGGAGGATATTAGAACCTCATAGAAGCTGCTTAACTCACTATATGATAGAGGTTATTATGTGTACTGAGCAATGGCTTCATGCTGACATCAAGCTTAAGGAAACTATCATCACAAATGAGCAAATCCTAGCTGATGTTGAAGAGTTTGATAAGCTTGAAAAAGGTATGAAATCATTTGCCTATGTTCTGTACTTGTTTGATTTTGTATATGCACCATTTAACTGATTTTTTGTTTGACTTTTATCAGAGTTTGAAGCTCACCATATTGATGCTTGAAGTCTGATGCTTGAAGTGCGGATTCTGAAGGTTTCTTGGCTGGAGATTGAAGTTTCTAAAGCTGTTTTTTTTTTCATTAATCTATGTTGCTTTCTGTTTGGTTTTTGGTCTTTGGATAATGGTGAATTTTTATCTGTTTTTTTCATTTCAATAACAGTGATCTTTGTATCACTTCTATCTTAATAAAATTCTGAAGTTGCTTTCATCTTTGTGTCTGATTATTGATTACTACTCTTAGACAGTTCGTTGTGAAGCCACTTTCAATGTATTCCTATGAGTTTGAATGTCAACAGAGTTGAATGTGTTTGTGTTTTGTATACAGAGTTGAATGTGTAACACGTTATGTGTTTGTGTTTCTTACATAGTTCCAAAGTCAACAAGTTTTATGTCCATGGACCATGGCTATTATGTCATACATAATACATAGCAAGAGTACGGTTTTAATGATTTATCACTTTCAACCAACTATAATATAGTGGTTTCATAACCGAAACCCGATCAAAAACCGAGATCCGAATATACAATGGTTTTAATCATAACTTTTGTGGTGATAGCAAAACCGAACCGAACCCGACTATAACCGAACCGAAATCGACCCGAATTTTTAAAATCCCCGAATGGGGTTGTTTTTTTTAGAACCGAAAACCCGATATCCGATTAAAATCGAACCGACATCCGATTGGTCCCCCGATTGCCCAGGCCTAAACATAGTTATATACTTCCTCCGTCCCACTTTAATTGGAGTTTTAGGGAAAAAAATTTGTTTCATTTTAAGTGATGTTTTTAATTTCTAGGTAAAAATTAAATGTATTTTAATATTTTTTAATTATTTATATTCTATAGTATGATTGTTTATTGGTTGAAATTACTTTAATCATTGTTGTTTTTAGGCAAACGAGAAAGACGAAATAAAACTTTGTAGTTTATTAATCAACGTGCAAAAACCTTAAAACTCACTTATTTAGGGACGGAGGAGTATATAAAATCAAATTGATTTCAGTGCAAACTTATCGGAAAGCTAACATCACACAAATAAAAAACACTTTATAATAGAAATTAAACAACACTCAAAATTAAATAAAATATTTAATGTATTCATGCTGAAATATAACAAACTCTAAAAAATTTAGTACTACATATTTAAGTTTTTATTCAACAAATTTCATTTTCAAAATTTATGATCAATAATCCGCGCGTAGCGCGGACCAGAACCTAGTTTTACATAAAAAGGAATAGTAAACATTTATGACAATTGTATAACTTTTTCTTAAGTTTTGTGTTACTATAATTATTAACTAAGTTTATTTTTTTTTTCAAATATGCAATTCACTATTTTTTTTTTAATTTTTATGTTATATATCATGCAAAAAATATTTTACAAAACAAATTTGTATCGAACTTTTAAAATTATTTGTATTAATCAAAATATATGAGATATCCATAGATATTCGTAAATTTCTGCAAATATCTATTTATTTTTCGGATATCCGTTTTTCCGAATATCCACATTTTTTTAAGTAAATCATATGGAAAAATTAGATATCCGTGACATATGAAGTAAATCATAAATACTTTCAAAACTTCGGATATCCGATCCATGCTCAGGCCTAATTAGAGAATTTAATTAATATGTTGTTAAAAAATTGAGGATTTCATTAATATAACGGAAAATAAATATATTTAATATTTAATGCTGTTAAATATTTAATACTCCTTTTGTTTTAAAATAATGTATATTCTAGAATTATAAAATTTATTAAAAAAATACGTAAAGTTCTGATGATAAATATATTATTTTTCGTGTTTAGCTGTTTCTTATAGTTTTTAACCAATCAAAATTCAGTATACACAGTTAATTTTGTTGAAGTTTACAATTTGCAATTATTACATATGTTGAAAATGTAAAATATGGATTGTTTAGCAACAAATTTTTTTTTTCTAAAATATGGATCATTTTGAAACAGAGGGTGTATTTTTTTTTCTAAATATATTGATGTGTTTATTTATATAGATATCAGAATACAGTAAAAATATTGAGTTATACAGCTTTGCCAAAATAACCAAGAAATACTTCATCAGTCTGAAACTTTTATAAACTTGTGTTGATCACGACAAAATTGATATACATCTAGTCAACATTAATGTTCACTTAATGTTATTTTTAACAGAAATGTAAATGACAACGTTTCAATACAAAAGGAAATAAGAAAAAACCAACAGGATTTATTTACAGTAAAAATAGTGAACTTATACATTTTTTGACCCAAAATAGACATTTCCGCATAGAAATTCCAACACTTCACTAGTCTACAAAAATGGATTTATATTAGCCGAGACAAACTAGATGTCTATTTTAATTAATATTAATTTTAACTTAATAATCATTTCTTTTAATAATATTATAACGACATCTTAGCACAATATCATCTAGACATAGATTAAATACCAAAATCTAAGAACCAAACTAAACTCAAACAGAAAATGAATTTGTACCTGATCCAGCATGTAAAAATACTTGAAAGAATCTTGTAAGAGGATATAAAACACATCTAAGACATCTCATTCAGAAGAGTTATCAACAGAATTCAAACAGGTTGCTTAAAAACTGATTTAAAAAAAAAATAACCCGAGATGAAGATCAAATTAGTTTTCAAAATAAGCATTTAAAATCTAAATGAGCATCCCAAATACTAAATTTCATAATATCTAAAACTTTGTATTTGAAGATTAAGTACTATAAATACTCAATTTCAAATTTATTTGATATGATATTTATAAATAAATGAACCTAAACATAAAACCATGAATCCAAAAAGTATGGTTATATTATGATTTTGGAATGAGTTTTTTTTGTCATCAACATAAACAAACTCATATAGACTTTATAAACCAAATTGGAAACTCCCCAACGTGCTAAGCGATCCGCCTTAGAATTTTCCGTCCTAGGTACATGAATGATATGTGAGCTCTGGAAACTTCCTTGTAGTAACTTTATATCCTCCAGATAACTTGAAAACGCTGGCCACTTTTCTGGTTCCGACACCATCTTCACCAACTAAGAACAATTCGTTACAAACGTAACCTGAAACTGTCGTAAATTTCTCATACACTAGTATTTGAAGTAGAAAATTAAATGCACTAATAACTTATACACCTTCCATTTCGAAATGATGCATGTTTTATATTTTATATATATTAATAAATATTTTCAATTTTAATTAAAAATTCATTAAAAATGTGATTAACTATTTCTAATAATTTTAACCAATACTGATTCAGTAAATATTTTTTTTTTAAGTTTACAATTGATTGTTATTAGCTGATAAAACTAAAATTAAAATACTAGTTTCAATACAATATGCATTTTAAGATAAGTTAGAAAAAAAATAAAATAATAATTAATAAACTGAAATACATAATCCAAAATAAATTAAAAACTCAAGATAGTAATTTGAAAATAAAAAAAATGTATCATAACAAATCAATAGGATTTAATACTTTGGTGGATTCTCTAATTTTAATAATGTCGTACTTATCTTATATATTTTTGCAAAATAAAATAAAAGGATAAAATTTTAACACTTTAAAGTTATTTTTTACATAATAAATTAATAAAAATAGAGAAATATGTATTTACAGTATTCTTTTTGAGTAAAATAGAAGTAATTTTAGAAATAAATAATAATTATATTTCAGAGTATAATATTATTTAAAAAAAGACAACCATTAGAGATAAATCAGAGTTTCAGTGTAGTTTTTAGAACATTAAATTTAGACCACAAAAAGTTTTGTTGATGATATGTTTCTAAACATCAACAATGGATATTTGGTTGAAGATTTTTCAAAACAAAATATAAAAACAACATAGACTATTTTGGGGGTAAAAATGCTTTTTCACAAAATTTATCTAGCTTTGTCTGGTTGATCAAATTATTATTTTAGCTTTGTACGGTAATCCACCACAAATGAAGTATACGTGCAACAGTTTAAAAATCCAAAATAATTTAAACAGAACAATGTAATTATTAGTGATAATCTAATTCAATTCCTAATTCATTACGGTCAACTCTCTCATTAATGCTACGTCACGCACATGGAATACATTGGCACTACTGGAAATTATGGAACCTAAAGAGGTTAAGATTGTTGAAAGTCTACCTTTAAGTAAGAACCAAATGGCTGATCGAGATGGATGGCATTTTACCAAAAATGGAAAATATACAGTAAAATCAGGATATCAATTAGAACGGGTGTACCCGGATCGAGACATAGGAGCAGTGGAGGTCGGGCCCACGATTACAGATCTTAAGGCTCAGTGTTGGAAAGTGCGCTGTCCGCCAAAGATGAAGCATTTTCTATGGCAACTATTGTCAGGATGTATAGCAGTTAAGAAGAATTTAAAAGCACGGGGTATTAAGGGAGATATTGGCTGTGACAGATGTGGAGCAGCAGAGGAATCAATAAATCATGTTTTCTTTGAATGTCCACCAGCTGTCCATGTATGGGCGCTATCATGTATTCCCTCGCACCCAGATCATTTTCCAAGACAATCTCTATTTACGAATATGGATTATCTTTTCTGGCGAATTCAACCGGCAATGGAAGATCATCTTTTCGCATGGATACTTTGGTATATTTGGAAATGACGAAATAATAAAGTTTTCAGCAACTTTGATATGGATCCTAGGAATACCCTCAAACTGGCTATGACAGAATCTTTAATCTGGAAGGAAGCTCAACAAGCAGAGATTAAAGACTCGGCTCTTGTTGTACCAACAGAGCTCACATTGCCAATTCGCTCGGGACGCTGGTGTTTACGGATGGATCGTGGAAATCAAGGGATAATTTTGCAGGACAAGGGTGGTACAGCACTCTAGAAGGTTTTGAGGGTCTATTAGGAGCTAGGAATACCAGGGCTATTCAATCCCCACTACACACAGAGATTGAGGCTCTCATTTGGGCAATGGAATGTATGAGGAACTTAAGACAATATAATGTTACTTTTGCAACGAATTGTTCTTAATTGGTTAAGATGATTTCGGAACAAGAAGAGTGGCTAGCTTTTGCAAACTATCTAGAAGACATCAGAAGTCTCAAGAGAAGCTTTCACAGCTCGGAAATTATCCATATATCAAGGACGAAAAACAAAAAGGCGGATAGCTTGGCACGCGGTGTGAGGCAACAGTCGTCGTTTACAGTCCATATGGATACAGAGCTACCAGTTTGGTTTACAGAGTCCACATGAGTCTGTAATCTGGTCGACAAAAAAAAAAAAAAAAATTCCTAATTCATATTTTTCTGGTCTGATTAGATGAGAGTTCAATTCCTCCATAAATTCTATTACTACATGGTAGTTTGGAGAACAAGAAACTTTTGCAAATAATATTTTATTACTTTCTCTGTAATGATTGATGCTTTTATTTTTATTTTTTGCCTTTTAAAAGTTGTTATTTAGAGTTTAATTAATGGATTATAAATTAAAATATAAAATTATTAATGATGGGACTTTACCGTAAAACAAAAAAAAATTTTTTTTGATAATACATGTTAAATTTAAAACATAAAAATACTATACTTCTTCTATTTCACAAAAATGCGATTGTAACATTATTTTTGTTGTAAAAAGAGTATCATTTATGTTTTATGTACATTATTTCCATATATAAACCTTTTTACACTGTTAGCTAACCAATAAACATTTATTTATTATTTTTTTAGTTAAACAATTGAATATTTAGTAAAGATACATTTGTATAGTTTATCATTTTCTAATATGCATGAAATGTCTTTAAAGAGACAGTTTTTACGAAACCAAAAGAGTATTTGTAGACATTTTCTAACTATTAATACTCTTTCTATTTTTAAATATTTGATGTTATAGATAAATATTTTTCCAAATCAAATGAAGTTTTAATTTTTTAATGCAAATTTTATTAACAACTAATGTTATATAATCAATGACATTGTGCGTTTTATTTTAATATTTATCAAAATTGTGTTTAGATAAATAACTAGTGATGTTTTTGTTTAAAAAATATAAAGAATTAAATATTTTTAATCTATGTGATCAATTCTAAAATGTTATTTATTACAAAAATAAAAAGAGTAGCATTCTAGCATTTATACTCTTTGCTATGTTACGAGAATTTGAAAACAAACTCTATGATATTATTTCCATTTATATCAAATATCGGTGTAGAAAAAAATTTCATATCCTTTTATTGATTCAAAATTGATTAACTTTATATACATTATAATTCTTTATATTCTTACAGATATTTATTTCATTGATTGAAATATGGTTTGTTATATAGGTAAGGATGTTACTATTTAGAATATATAAATTTAAATATTTTCTAATCTGTATATACAAATACAAATCAACAATAGGAAGAATAAGTACATAAGAGAATTAAATAGGCCATAAGGTGGAGAAAGTTGGGGAAACAGCTTTGAATGTAAGTGTTATGAAGTAAGCACACGACATGGTGAATTTATCAAGAGGGACACACACTCTGTATCTCTCTCCAGTTTAGTCCTCTTTGACTTTCAATTAACGTCAGTAGCCTACCTCTTTTTTTTTTTTTTTTAATATAATATCATACTTTATTAATCATAAAAAAGAGTATACATAGTCTTCATGGAGAGACTTGTGATCATCATTGGTACATAATTATGAAAAATAAAAGTATCTTTTGAACATCTTGTTTTGCAAGTTTATATGCAAACTTATTTGCTTCTCTTGAGACCCAAGCAAACTTAACATCTCAAATCGATTACTTCACCTTTTGATCTCTCTGATCCAATTGAAACATGAGAAGAATAACTTGTTGGAATAAGCTTGTCTCATTTAATTGAGAAAGAAGAAAGAACAGTTAAAGAAGAAGATTAGAAATCTGGGCTTGAGATGGAGAGAGGAGCAACCTGCGTAAAAGAAAGGAGATAAAGTTTTATTAGTCATGTGAGGATCACGTGATTATCAAACTAAAAGGAAATTATCATATTTAAATAAGAACTAGATTTTGACCCGCGCAACCGCGCGAATGTTTAATTTCAATTTTATAAACATAGAAATCTTGTTTTAAATCATTAGTAATATTGTTAAATGTTTATATTTTTTTTCTTGAAAGCAATAATTTATAAGTTTGGAGTTGTTATATTATGAAAAATCTAACCTGAGTTCGTGTTAAAAGAGATTTTTTTAAATTAAAAAATGGAAACAAAATGAAGATGTTATGGTACTTTAAGATAGTGAATTTTTTATTGAATAATCAATAGTTTATGGAATATTCTATTGATGAGTGTATCTCATTTTTTTATCCAAAATATGGGACTAAAAAGTTTGAAATTATTATTTGGGTATATAATATAAACCGGCTTGTGTGCAAATAAAAATATGTTTGGAGCCGGAACCGAACCAAACCGAACCGAACTGGACCGAAAAGAGGATTGGTTTACATTTGAATCCTACCAATTACTCGAATGAAACTTAAATTTCTATAGCCAAAGAACCGAAACCTAACGAAATACAAAATAGATATCCAAATTCCTATATCATAATTTATATATTTATAAATATTAACTATATATATAGTTTTAAAATATTTCAAATAATTTAAAAGTACTATTTACAAACTGAAGTATCAAAAATAAAAATACCAGAATACATTTTATCTGAAAGTTTTTCAAATTCTCTGAATTCTCCAATTTTTATTTCTGAAAACCTAAAATATGATATTCAATTCGAAAATATAATGTTCTGACTTTTTAACCCGAATTAACCAAAAAAACAAAACCAAACCGAAATTGAACGGGATCCAAAATTTCTTGATATTAGTTGGTTCCTTACTTTACGACCCAAACCAAAAAACCAAACCAAATTTTCTAAATACCCCAACGATCATAAATCTTTAGAACTAAAAAAACCGAAGAACTGAACTGGAACCGCTAATTGAGAACTGAATGTCCATTGTTCCTAAAGTTAAATTGAACCGGTTTGTTCAGATGATGAACAAATAATTAATTACTTACATGTTTATACTTATTTATAAACAAATTTATATTATTTGTTTTATATGTTTATAGTTGTTTAATTATTTAAGAACGTGGTAATTCGTTCCCACTAGTAAAATGTACAGATTTGGTCAGATTTTAATTAATGGCTAATTAATTATTTAAATATAGTTTGGTAGTTAAAAGGAAAGGAATATTATTTAGTATAATAGATAGGATATTCTCGGGTGGCTAATGATGATAATTAAATGATATATGTTTTAGAGTAGTGACTTTCTAGTAAAGGTCCATTTTAAAATATCACACATGAAAAGAAGTCATGACTTCTCTTTTAATATAATAGATTAGAAATAATCATATTATTTTTCAGAATAGAAGTTTTCCATTAATTCTATAAAGCTTTTGCTATATAAGTATGTAACCTCATACGAAAATGATAACACTGAGATTAATAAAAAAGTTTCCTTCAGAATTAAGCAAGTTTAGATCTTCAATTTGGTTCTGAGAGAAAATACAGAAGATCTTACCGATAAACACCACAAACTCCAATGTTACCGATAGCTTCTTATTGTTTAAAATTTAAATTGCTTTCAAACAATCGCTCTCTATCACTATTTGACTAGTCTCTCGACCAACAATGTTGTAGGGCCATCAAAATTGTCTGAAGTTCACTAACCAGAGCGCTATCAACACATCTACCAACTGCTCCTCGATATACTCCCTGATCATCCCGATAAATCCAGGCTGCTGAGGTCGGAATATTTGGATTAACATAGCAACCATCAACATTACATTTAATATAACCTGTTGGAGGGAGCTTCCATCTTGCATTTATTTCTGAAACTCTTCCTTGAGATGAATTAACTGTTTTCTGTATAACTTTGTACCCCACCCCCTTCCATTCCTTAGCATCATTTCTTGCATACAACATACATAATTTCCAATGCATTGTGTGCTTTTGAAAAATAAGTATGTTCCTGATTTTCCATATTCTCCAAAGGATCCATATTGGCAGATCCTTGTAATGCTGTAATCTCACAAAAGTACTAACCCCAAGACAAGCTTCAATATTTTCCTCCAATGTTGCATTTGGATTATCAATGATAGATTTACTAATTCCTGAAGCTCTCCAAATTTGTTTAGCGTAAGGGCAATAAAAACATAGATGACTATGTATTAGATATCCCACATCGGGAATATTAGTGTCCTTGTGCAATATATATATATATATATATATATATATATATATATGTATATGGGAAATCCTCCACTCATAAGCTAACTTTTGGGTGTGATTTATACCCATCACTAATATGGTATCAGAGCTCATGGTTAAGCCCAGTTGATGATTTCTAATATAAAAGTTGTCTACCTATGTAGCTTAAAAACATTCTGAGATGTTGGGCTTGGACTGTTTCCGTTGGACTGTTTCTCACCCACATCTCGAGAGGGGCTATTAGATATCCCACATCGGAGAATACTAATATCCTTGGGCAATATATATATGTGTATGGGCAATCCTGTGAGTTAGGCACATCACTAATACTCTGATTCTTCTACTATATATGTGTATGGGCAATCCTGTGAGTTAGGCTCATCACTAATACTCTGATTCCTCCACTTGATAGCATCTCTTACAACACACATCCCTGGTAATATGTCGTCTTTTAAGATTATTGCATGCAGCTAAAGTCAGAGTTAACAGCCTCCATAAAAAGTGACGAAGTTTCGACGGGATCTTTAATGTCCACACTTTGTGTTTCAACGTAGTATTTCAAGCTGTAGTAGCCTACCTCTTTATATCAAAGTCTTTTTTGCATGTTTCTATCTGTGTTTTTATTTATTACTCATTCGGTTTCCTATTAAATGTTGTTGTATAGTGACATTTTCTTTACAAAATATGTGTTATTTTAGAATTTTAATGTAAAATTATTTATTTATTTAGTATATGACTCTTTATATTTTCAGATTATTTTTTATTAATTGAAATATATTTTCTTCAGCATTAAAATATAATTAGATATATAGGTAGTGATGTTATTGACTATCTCATAAATGACTCGTTCTACAATTCCTCAGGCTCAGGGAATTGAAAACTGAAAAAAACAAATATATCAAAGGTTTCGAATAATCAGTAAGGATTAACGAGTCAACGATTTTTTTTTTTTAATATCTACATTCCAAACATATATTAAAATGTCTGTTTATTAGGAATTATTTAGGTATTATGAATTAATATATTTTTAAACATAGTGAACCTTATCAGAAACAAATCCATACTTGATTGTTGTGAACAAAAGTCAAACTAAAAACAATCCTATTGAACGTCATAACAAAAACTAATTCAAACTTGATTTTCTTAACCGATAATAAATGTATTAAAAATTTATCATAAGAGTTTACCAAAAAAATCATCATAAAAATCTACTGTTTACTAGGTATCGACTTAGATAGTTTCCCAAGTATGATGTTATAAAAGAAAAACTGGTCGCCTCTTTTGGTCTAAAAAAACTGATTGACTTTGTGAATACTAGTCATAGATTATTCTTTTCTTTTTTATAAAAAAGTTCATAGATCATCATTCACTGCGTCCTGATCAAAAAGAAGATCCCTGTAATAAAATAATGACTACGCAATATAGAACACATGTCATTAGCTTAACTGTAACTTCACCTATCGGCTATCGCTTCATGATATGTGCTTAGGAACTTAGCCGTGCTTACCCTTGTAGGAAAAAGGCAACAGCCTCAGGCCCCTAACTTTTAAATCAAAATATAGACCCTATTTATATATTCAACTCACTAGTTCATTGTGGTTTAGTATTTTCATACATATATGTGTGTATGAAATTTGATTGTTTATGCACTTCTTAAAACTTTGATTATATACGTATTACCAATATCTATCATTCAGTTATTTAAACATACACAAAAATCATGAAACCACATTTTAAATAGTAAACTCCTTTTTAACAAAAGAAAAACATTTGAAATTTTTTGTCTTAGGCCCCCTTGAACCTTCGCACGGCACTGGATCTTAGTTATTATAAATCAATACAGAGTCCCATCGATTCACGTATAAACATGCGCGTGAACGTAAGAAGTTTTGAATTGATCATTTAATCGGTTTGGCGTGTGTCAACAGAATATGGGGGAGGGTGTCATGTGTGGTAACTGGTAAGTCATCTAAACTGTACGTATTAAATATGATTGCCTACGAAAATTCCTACAAAGCGAAGCAATTCTGGTGAGAAATTATTCTCAGAAGAAAGCATACATTTCTTCTTCATAAATCAGTTCTACAAACATACATTACTTGTTCAAGTCACTCCTAAATAAAAAAAAGAGTCACTCCTAAGTTATAAACCAACTATTATATAGGTAGAAACTGACATTTTGAAAATGAGTTGATTTTTCTGCACCTTATAAAAACCTAAAACCTATGGTTGAAAAATTCTTAGAAATAAATTTGTCGTCTTCAAATTTGAACAATCATTTTTTTTTTGGAACTTCATCAAAATTGTTTACACACAATACACAGAAAATATTCAACACTTGCTTTCTTCTATGTTCCATTACAGAATTTAAAGCAGTTTAGGCTAAACCACCAAATTATATAACAAACATACATACACTATTGACTATGGAGATTCTTACTACAATATAAATTATCCCTCTATAGTTTTTTGGTAAAACTAAATATAGTAAAAAATACACTATCCTTTCACCAGTTATTAAAAAAAGTAATTTCACCAATTCTCAAATATGTCGTGAAGTTCTCGTAATCTTCGTTAAATTAAGATTCCAAAAACTTGTACTTTCCCTCAATTCTAGATTTATAATAATATATGGTGTAAATTAAATAGTTCAGTTAGTTATGTGTAAAATTTTCGTTACACCCATGAGAACTAGATCTTACTGAAGATAGTAGAAAATTTTAATGTTACTGAAGATACCAATTAAAGATAATAACTATATTCTGAGCCGCGCTTAAAAAGCGCATATATTTTTTGTTGTAATTTCGTTTAAATTGAAAGAATTATTAAACATTATTAGTTATAAGTTATTTAAAATATGTTCTTATCATAATGTATGAGGTTAAAACAAAGTTTTTTTGTGTTTTCATATCCGTTTGAGACTTCTTGTCATATGAATAGATGAGATTTATTTATTTGTATATAGTCCCATTTAAATTTACTAAAATACATGTAAATTAGACTAAAAGTAGATTTGAAGATGAATTCATGTGTTTTACATTAAAGACTTATATAAATTATATCAATATTATTATGTTATATAGTTGTATTATGCCAAATAAAAAAATAATTATGAATTAGTTTAAGGTTCAGATTCGGGTTTTAGTTATAGTTTCAGGTTTTTGCAAAATTTAAAAATTTAAAATTTTATTTGGATATTTTCTGGTATATGTTTTGATTTTTGGGTACCTTTTTGTTTTAAATATTTCATGTCTTCATGTATTTTGAGTTTTTTGGGTCTTAAATACCTGAATTGACTACGACCCATTACATATCCAAATTACATGTATTTTACACGTACTTTAATTATAGACTTGAACCAACCCGGATTCAAAAAAAAGACGATTCAAACTAAATTGATTTTTTTAAAACATCTAGTTGGGTCCAAATGTTTATGATCCAGAGAAATCAGATCTAAAAGGAACCAATCGGTACCGGACTCGAAAATCTGAATGCCCAAACCTACTCTCGTATTAGTTGTGTGCATTTTATAAAATTTACATTCGCTGGGTTGATGAGACTTAAGATTTAATTGGAAGATTTTGACTAATTTAATAGTATAGATTTGTAAAAAAATTCAATTTGTTAAAAAAATTCAAAAAATTAAATTAATATATTTTTATAAATATTTTTTATAAAAATTCAACATTATATATACAATTTTGTTATAAGAGATGGTTTATTAAAGTGCTTTTATCAAATTTGATTTTGTAAATATTTGGAATTATAAATTTTGGTTGACATGGTATAAATGTTGTATAATATATGCTAACTCATTTTAATGATTGATGTGTAAATATTTTAGGTCTATATTGAGCATAGAATATGGTATCAATACTATTAAAACAGGATAACTTTTTATCGACTATGTTTTGGACTATCAAAAAAGTCATAACAGTCCAACTAAAATAATTTCATTAGTTATTATCATATAAGAATTTTCTAATCTAACAATATCTATTAATATTTCAATATTTATAAAATAGAGTTTATTTAACCTCCTATTTTTTCTCTTACAACTAACTTAATAATATTTTAAAAATAAGATATCTAAAAAGATATTCTCAAGTATCTTTTTCTAAGATTTTATTATAAAAATATCATTTAATATATTTTTATTTAAGATGTAAACATAAATTATTTTAAATATTTATTTAAAATAATAAAATTCGTAATTAATATAAATAAATTATTAACGAATATTAATTCTTTCATTATAGAATAAAAATAACATTCCCACAATATTTATATTCGTAATTAAATTAATAGATCAACTAATAAATAAAAAGTAACTTAATTTATTTATTAAATATTTTATAAATCCTAAAATTAAATAATAACATACATTCATGAATTTTATCACATACTTCAACGTATTAAAATAAAATTGTAAAGTAAGATATATAAATTTGAATATTAAAAATAATTCGATAAAGTATGATACGGGTTGAATGAAATATATTTTGACCAATATACAAATTAAAAATATTCTTTTACTATAATTTACAGTTTTAAAATATAAGTGAAATTAATAATGACGGGTTTAATAAATGAATTATCTTAATATCAAAAAATTATATTTATTAATTTTAATTTATTTATCTATAAATTTTTTTAAATAAAATACATGTATGAAATTTCTAATTTTTAGTAAATAAATTTTTGGAAAAAAACTAATCCCATATATCCGGGTCGGGTAAATACAAATATAAATATATTAAGTTATTTCATAAATAACTGAATGGTTTATATATCTTTTGAACCAAAAAAAACGAAAAACCATAATCAAACTGAAACCAAAATCCAAAATGAAAAACAACTTAAAACCAAAACTGAAAACCAAACATTATATTTAAACATATTGGTGAATAAAAAGACGGATTAATAAATTTGTTGACTAAACCAATCTCATACATTTAACTAACGAGGAAGATCAATACATGACAGAAAAAAATCTTGCCCGCCCTTTGAAAGGACGGGTCAAACTCTAGTCTATTATATTAAAAGAGAAGTCATGACTTTTCATTTATGTGTGATTTTTTATAAAATGGACTATTACTAGAGTTGGTCACATTACATTTTCAATCATCTAATCTTCATATTAAATAGAATATATTACATTATTCAATCATTAATAACCTTAATATTATATAAAATACAATAACTTCCCAATATTTTAAGGATTTCATAACAATATATTGAATCCAACTTGTATTTAAATTATATATATATATATATATATATATATATATATATATATATATATATATATATATCAAATTTCGAAAAAATATGTTTAAAAAGATTTTTACAGAACTTAAATTTCAAAAATTATATGTAAATATTTTAACTAATTTCGTGATTAGTTTTGAAATATTATTATATACTAATATATTCAGTTATCGTCTACAAAATTAAAA
Source organism: Hirschfeldia incana (assembly GCA_026261945.1). Classification (NCBI taxonomy): domain Eukaryota; kingdom Viridiplantae; phylum Streptophyta; class Magnoliopsida; order Brassicales; family Brassicaceae; genus Hirschfeldia; species Hirschfeldia incana. The sequence goes on along the minus strand of JABCMI010000165.1, from coordinate 84,731 downwards.
ATAAACATTCTATCTTTTTTTATCAATTATATAATCAAAATAAATCATATTAAAAGAAAATTATTACGTTTAGCTAAATATTTTAACAATATATTAATTTTCAAAAATACATGTTGGTTTTAAACATTTTACAACATGTAAACTATAAATTATTATATTTGAAAATATTTAAAGAAACATTTAAACATATGACTAAAATTAATTCTAAAATAAATATATATACATAAAAATTAAAACTTTAATTAATTTCTTTATAATATTAATCTGAGAAGCTATAAAATTAGTTTTTTTAACTATCTCATTCTGTGAAATATTACATTATCATTACAGATGATAATATTTTAATTTTTACCAAGTTCTATTTCTATTTATTATTTATTTATTAAGTAATGAAATCCTTAATCTAACAAATAAAATAATAAAGAAGAAGAAACAAATACATGTGAAAGTTTGAAAAAATCTATTTGATGAAAACAAGTATACTCTAATATTATTATGTTTGAAAAACATTAAATTTACACATCTTATATATGTGATTACTATAATATATACCAATTAAAAAGTGAAAATAAAATATTTATATAACTATTAACGAAAACGAATATCCGCACGGTTGTGCGGATCCAGATCTAGTATAGGATCATTGCATAACAACCATTTCTAGAGAAAAGTATATTACATGAAATAATGAGTAATATGATTTTTTATAAATATTTTGAAATTTGTGTGGTTAGAATATTTAATACTAGATTAAAATGATAAATATTTACACATGGTCTCACAACCTTTTTATAGTATTTTTTTTTGAAGAATTATCTTTCAATATTATTATTTAAAACTTCAAGTAAGAAAATTATTTGATATTTTTAACGATGATAGAAAATAAATATAAACACAAACTTAGATTTGAGGTATTAGTTTTTAGAAAAGTAAAAAATATATGCTGATTTTAATTCATTGGATTAATTAATGGATAACTAAAATATTTTGCCTTGCTTAAATATACTCAGCATTAGATTGTGAGAGTGGGTCCTACACATCAAAACCATCATATATTAGTCGGGAAAGTGGTCTTTTTTTTTGACCAAACGGGAAAGTGGTCTTGTACGTTCGTTCATATTATTCGCATTACAAACATAGAATTGGTTCATTAGAATTATATGTAACCATTAACTAATTACTAGTATACTATTAATGAAGGTGCAACAACTTTGTTTAAGTAGATTTTTTTCAGAATGTTTCCCTTTTAACAGTATAGATACTACATAACACATTAACAGAAATATAAAAATAATAAAGAGGAAAAGAGAAACAATCATTTTTTTTTTATTTGTGTTGCCCAAAATAAAAATTTAGTATCTATGTTGTTTAATGCGTAAGCCGGTAACATCCTGTAGCGAGAGTACAAGCTCGCCGGTATGGATTATCCGGTCGGTCTTGTTGACCATGTTGTTTAGCTGGTACGTTGTGCTTCAATGCATCGTAGTTTATATAACGCGTCGCTTGCAAAACCCTATGGCCCACATCCAAACCTGAACTCATCTTCATGGTCTCTTCGTCTACACCCTTGATGCAATTCCCACCCAACCAATCACATTTTGTCTTTCGAGATTGGACCAATGTTGGACATAATAAAGCCACCGAGACGGTCACAGCGATGATCAAGAACTTCACAAGATTCATCATTGATGTCAAGAGGGTTTAAACTGGAGAGCGATTGATTTTGTTGCTGATTAGAGTCTTCTTAGAGGTTTGTAGTTAAATACTCGGTTTAGTCTACATTTTTATAAATGATGATTTTTTAGGTTCATCATTTACGGCAACATATTCATTTGTATTACATGGTTCGAGGAATATTTGACTTCGTATTATTGCTTTTTTCTTTTTGAGTAATAAATCTGGTCTTCTACCCAAATTATAGCAATATGATCTTTGATTCTTTGTACTTGTTTTCATCCAAAGAAGGCTTGTTGAAACTAAGCGAGTCAATTCGCATAATTTAAACCGGTCAAAACTTAGTATTGATTGCCATATTCGTAATCAGATTTAAGGCTCAACCAACAGTAAAGGGGAGTGTATCAAAAATAAATGATGAGATGCATTAGATGCAGAACATGAATTTGTATTTCAATACAATAAAAAACATCATTTCATAGTTGAACACTGCTAATGTAGTTCCATCTCGATTTTTAGGTACTTATTAACCAGATTTTGAATATTAATACTGAAAATAAAACTGAACCAATATAGATGACCTAGAATGATTTATGTTTCATGATTTAATCAAATACGAGATTTTGAGTCCTGTTTTAAAAATGTTGATTATTTTTTGTTTTGAAATATTAATGAAAGTTATATTTTTACACATAATTTATGTATCCTGTAAAATTCATTTGTTTCTATTAATACAAATAATAAATTAATTTATATAAATTTGTTTTTGTGAAAAATATAATAGGATTATTCGTATATAATCCACCTCAAATTAGATTTATTTATTTTTTATATTTTTGGTGTTTTAAGAATAAAATAAAATAATTTATTTTAACATGATGTAGATTGGTATTTACATTTATTATATATTATTTTTTGTCAGGAACATTTATTATATTTTATAAGTTAAATTATATTGTAAAATATAGGTTTTGTTATTTATGTAAATATTTGATTTCATTTAGTTTTATAATTTACAAATTAATAAATAGATTAGGTTATTTAAAAAATTATTATTCAATTTAAAATTTAATTATACTATAAATTTATATTGTGCATATAAGTCAAATTAATGTATAATAATAATTTAAAATATTTAATTACTTCCATATTTATAAAGTTTAAATATTTTATAAAAAGGTATACTTATATTTTATAAACACAATAAAGTTTTATAAGATTGCTATCTTTTAAAAATCTATATGAAAATATTTTTGGGGAATTTACCAAATGTGATCTCAGAAACACAGTCGGCCTTTGTGGCTGGGAGATTGATTTCGGATAATATACTGATTGCACAAGAGATGTTTCATGGATTGAGGACAAATAAGGCTTGCCAAAATAAGTTTATGGCTATAAAAACATATATGAGTAAAGCTTATGATAGAGTGGAATGAAATTTTATTCAAGCATTACTTCGGAAAATGAGATTTGATCATCACTGGGTGCACTTGATAATGAAGTGTATAACCTCGGTACAATACATAGTTTTATTAAATGGACAACCACGAGGACAAATTATACCAAATAGGGGCTTACGTCAGGGGGATCATTTATCTCCGTATTTATTCATTATGTGCACTGAGGCCTTAATAGCTAATATTAAGAAGGCTGAAAATGAGAAGAGGCTGACGGGAATAAAAGTGGCAAGGGCATGTCCTTCAATATCTCATTTGCTTTTTGCAGATAACAATATTTTCTTCTGTAAAGCGCAGAAAGCAGAATGTGAGACTATCTTGGTAATTCTTAAAGAATATGAAAAGGTTTCGACAGCAGATTAACTTTCAAAAATCATCGATTCAATTTGACCACACAATTGACGACGCTACTCGCCAAGACCTTTGGGACATTTTGGGAATTCAAAACATGGGAGGGATGGACACATATTTGGGTATCCTAGAAAGTCTGGGAGGATCAAAAGTACAAGTTTTTGGTTTTGTTCAGGAAAGGTTAAATAAAAGAACCAATGGTTGGACTTTCCGGTTTTTTTTCTAAAGGGGAAAAGGAAGTAATTATTAAATCAGTGGTAACGGCGCTACCCAATCATATTATGTCATGTTACACAATACCAAAGACAATAGCGAAAAAGCTTACCAGTGCGGTAGCACAATTCTGGTGGAGCCCCAGTGGTGATACTAAAGGACTTCACTGGAAATCATGGGACAAGGTTTGTATGCATAAGGATGATGGAGGGCTTGGTTTTAAGGATTTTACGGATTTTAACACAGCTATGCTTGGCAAGCAGCTATGTAGGTTAATAGAGAAACCCAATACTCTATTTTCTCGTGTCTTTAAAGGTCGATATTTCAGGAACGCTTCTCCCCTGGAACCGATCAGGTCGTACGCGTCGTCCTATGGATGGCGTAGCATAATCTCTGCTAGATCTCTGGTTAGCAAATGGCTAATCAAAAGGGTGGGATCATGGACATCCATATCAGTATGGAATGATCCCTGCCTCCCAACCACTCGCCCGAGACCAGCAAATAAAAAACAAAACGTTCTTTTACCGGATCTTACGGTTGATTCCCTCATTGATGAAAACTCGCGAACATGGAAATCCCAGGCCCTTTAGGAAATTATGGATCCCGCGGATGTTAAAATTGTCGAGAGTATACCTCTAAGCAGGACACAAACAATTGATCGGGATGGTTGGCATTTTATAAAAAAATAGAAAATATACCGCTAAATCAGGATATCAAGTGGAGAGAACTTACCCAGATAAAGAATGAGTGGCAGTAGAATTTGGTCCCACAGTTACTGATCTTAAAGCCAATTGTTGGAAAGTGCGTTTCCCACCGAAGATGAAGCATTTTTCTATGGCAACTATTGTCGGGATGTATAGCAGTTAAGAAAAATCTAAAGGCAAGGGGTATTCAAGGAGATATACGGTGTGATAGATGCGGAGCATCAGAGGAATCTATTAATCATGTTTTCTTTGAATGTCCACCGGCAGTCCAGGTCTGGGCTTTATCAACGATCCCAACGCATCCAGATCACTTTCCAGGACAATCTTTGTTTGTGAACATGGATTATTTGTTCTGGAGGATCAAGGCAACCTTGGAGGATCATCATTACGCATGGATATTGTGGTATATATGGAAATGACGAAATAACAAAGTATTTAGTAATTTGGATATGGATCCAAGGGACACTCTTCAAAGAGATATGACTGAGTCGTTACTTTGGACAGAAGCTCAACAGGAATTAGTTCAGACACAGATTCAGGTTACTCACGAGGAGGATACAGTAGTGCCGATTCGATCGGGACGTTGGTGTTTCACGGATGGATCATGGAAAGCAGAAGACACCTTCTCAGGGCAAGGATGGTATAGTACCTTGGAAGGTTTTGAAGGGCTATTGAGAGATAGAAATACAAGGGCTAGTCAATCCCCGTTACACACCGAAATTGAATCTCTTATATGAGCGATGGAATGTATGAGAAATTTACGGCAATATAATGTTACATTTGCAACGGATTGTTCTCAATTGGTGAAGATGGTTTCGGAACCAGAAGAATGGCCGGCTTTCCCAACTTACTTAGAAGACATCAAGAGTCTAAAGAGAAGTTTCAACAGCTCAGAGATTATTCATATACCACAGACGCAAAACAATATGGCGGATAGCTTAGCACGCATTGTGAGGCAACATACGTCGTTTACTGTCCATATGGATACGGAGCACCCAGTTTGGTTTACAGAGTCTATATGAGTTTGTAATCTGGTCGACAAAAAAAAATTCAGATCTATACTCAAACTTGAATCAAATTCAAAACTATCATAAAAGCTTTTGGAAATTACAGCAAACCCCTTATGACCAAACAAAAATACATAAGTCAATTTTACCAATATAGCCCCGGTAAGTCGTCTGAGATACTAGAAGTTATCTAGACGACCTCTAAGTTAGTCGTCTGGTGTAGTTGATCTTAAAAATAATTTATAAAAATTTAAAAAATATATTGACAAGTGAAAAATTAAAATCATGTAATTATAAATAGTTTTAAGTGATGTATAAAATACAATAAAATTGAATAGTTTTCAACATAGATGGTTAACCATGATATTTTTTTTTGTATTAGGGTTTGACAACATATGTTGTAGTATTGTATGAATTCATAGAGTAATATTTTGGAAAGCTTGAATATTTTTTTGAAATATTAAATTTTTACCTATTAGTGTTTATTTCTTTGTACAGTAAACACATTTTAAGTCTAATTTGATTTTATGAACTGTTTAGTTAGTTAATTAAGTTTAGGGGTTATGTTTAGGGTATATATTGCTAACTTGTAAGTGGTCTTATGAATAATTTAAACCATACAACATGCAAGTTAGTCGTCCATACCGGACCTAACCTCTATTTTACCAATGTACTTTTAATCCTAACCGGATCATTTACCGGACATATATAAACATTTTTTTCACTTTTTCACAGCTTTAGAAATTTTTAGCGTCTTTTCTCTCCAAGGGCGATAACAAAGGTGATTCTCATTTCTTGTCGTTCTTGTATTTTGTCGTTATCGCATTATGTTGTTCTCGCCGCCGGTAATCTCTCCTCTTACGATGAATCTTGTTTCACCTTCATTCCTTAGAGTTTTGTAGTACTTTAAAACTGACCAACCGCTTCTTTGTTTTCAGATCTGAAAATGCGTCTCGTTGAATTCCGCTGCCAGTAAGTTATTTCTCTTGTCTTAAGGCGTTTAGCCGCCGTAAAACCCTAAAATTTGTAGTCTTGATTCTTCTTTTCCAGTTGATTTTTGCATATCTGTAACTGCTGGTGACGTTGGACACTTACATTCTGGAAGACTTCTTGGAAGTCGTCTGAGTAGTCTTACACTTTGGAAGACTTCCTGGAAGTCATCTGAGTAGTCTTACACTCTGGAAGAATTCCAAGAAGTCTTTTGAGTACTCTTTTCAGTATTACACTACAATACTTTACATGAATGTTTTCTAGTATTCATATTTAGAATAGTACGCTTGTTATGTGTTTTGAGATGCTTGTTTTTGTTTGTTTTGCAGACGAGAAAATGGATTTATCAGAACTCTCGTTGAGGATACATACATTAGGGCAAGTGCCCCCTGCAGACAAGAACACTTCATATCTGATATGTCATGGATTTTACACACTTTTAACCATGATTTATATATGTTTTTGGAAACAAAAAGATACTTTTAGTGCCTTTTCTAAAGCTTTTTCAGGTTCAGGTACTCATTGGTGTAAAATAGCTAAAATGGAAACTTTATGAAGATATTAGCCAAGCGACACTTTATGCCATCGACCGATATACCTTGAGGATATCGACCGATAGAAGTTAACTAAGATCGATCGATTGAAGCATTTCCACATCGATCGATACTGAAGTCTCCCGAGTCATTAATTACAAATTAGAAGTCCTAATTGCTTCTAATGGTTTTGTTAATTACACCTTAAGTCCCTGGCCGCCTGTTAGGCTATAATAATAGGGTTTTGTATTAGTTTAGAGGCAGACTTGCCTAGAGACCTTTTGGAGGACCTAAGATTTGAGAGAAGCACTTTGTCATACCATTGAGAGAGCTTAGGAGTAGAGAGAGAGAGATCTGAACTGCAATCACAGAGAAGATCTTGAACTCCCTTTGTTTTACTTATTTACTGTTCTCATATTATTTCTATTTGAAAATATTATTCAAACCATCATGATTTTGTCTCTCATGAATATGTTTGAGTAGTCTGACTGTTAGATTTAGGTTCTCACCAAGGTTAACTAATGTATTGAATCAATTCATTGTTAGGGTGTTTAAAATATAATTCTTCTTCTAGTTGTTCTTATTGCTATGCTAAAGATTAATCACCTTTAACCTAGATCCTAGGATTAATTTGTCCAAGTGAAAACTTGACAAATACCTGAACCCAAACTAGTTAGATCTATTTCTACTAAGCTTAAACGAAAGTCTCTGCTTAGTAAGGACTAGAGAACCAAATCAAACACGCCCTTAAGATTCACTAGAAACTGTATCGATCGATAAGGTATCCACCTGATCGACCGATATAGCGAAAGGTAAATCGATCGACATCTTTACTCAAGTATCGATCGATACTTTCTTGCGGTTATCGTACGATAGTACTTGACCCGAGATCTAGTTGAAGATAACCCTTTAGTTTGAGTTCAGAATTATGAACACTAAAAACCTTAACACCCTAGATACATGTTAAACCTGAGAAACACCTAAATCTAATTACCCTTTAAACTTTAAAACAAACTCAAGTAATCAACCAAGCAGTAACTTGCTTACCATTTAATCTACTGTTTTAAACCCTTTCAGTCTAGCTTTACTTCGAAAACTAAACAATCTGCGGTGTAGTCCTAGAGTCTCTGTGGATTCGATCCCTAAGCACTACAATTGAACCTCTTTTGATGAGAGTAATTCACTCCTTAGGGTAATTTGAGTGATATCAAATTTGGCGCCGTTGCCGGGGACTCTTTTCCCATTACCATAAGATTTAGTTTAGAATATAGTCTAGACCTTACTTTCGTGTCACTTAATTACTTTTCCTCTATTTCTCTGCTATTACAGGGAAGTCAGGATGGAAAAGACAGATTTCGGCGTAGCATCGATCGATAACGAAGTACGAACATCGAGCGATATGTCAAGCGAAGAATCGATCGACACAGACCAATTGACATCGATCGATACCAACCCGCCGGAAGCAGGTAAGTCCCCACTTACCGATCTTGATAATGAGGAGGTAGTCCAAATCGAACCTTTAGGTCAATCATGCAATAAATCAAACAATTTAATAAATGAACAGGGGACTGCAATCCATGTTCTTCCTCCGTCTTCAATCAAAGACGATGATAAGTTGCAAGACTACATAGACCCCATTAAGACCTATTCCAATAGGTCAGCCATTAAGCTACCAGAGGATGATAAAAACATATCAACACTTCATCTTGAATACATCCACCTGGTACAAGCAAACCCATTCTGAGGATCTGCCTCAGAGCACCCCCATGATCACATCGATTATCTAGAAGATCTAGAACTCGGTAATAACGATCGCTGTAGACTTTTTCCTTTTTCTTTAGGGAGAGAGGCTAAGAGTTGGTTGAATCAGTTACCAGCAGGCTCTTTAACCTGCTGGAGAGAGATCCGAAATGCATTCATAAACCACTTCTTCGATGAAACTCGATATTGGGACGTGAGACGAAAGATTTCAACTTTCTTTCAAGAACCACGAGAATCATTTAGGAACGCTTGGTCAAGATTTAAGTGTTATCAGCGAGATTGTACCCACCACGAATATTCGGAACCAGAACTCCTTAAATTTTTTTACGGAGGCCTCGAACTGGATTACCAAATCACGCTTGATAATGCAAGTAACGGGAACATTCTAGTTCCAGAAACTCTGAAGATGCAAAACATCTGATTGAAAACATAGCCATGGGAAAATCTTATGAAAATAAAAATAAAGAAAGACATGCTAGATCCAAGAGCAACCTTCAAATGAAAGAGATAAAGCAATCTTTGGATTCGCTTCATTCCCTAATAAAAGAAAAACCTGAAACAATCCAAAACACTGAGGATACCCAATCCATCAGACATATGTTCTTTGGACAGGAACCCCAGCAGGAAAGCATCCTAAACATAGACAATTTTGCCCATGACTATGACGCCCTAATTAGATCATACCAAGGAAGGGATAAAGCTAGGTTGAACCACGCTTTTACAGGAACTCAGAAATTGAGTAACAATCTAGACACCAGACTAAATCGCATTATCGGCATAATGTCAAGAAAAATCGAAAACTTGACTGATCAAGTTAGGCGTCTAGAAAGTAAAACAACCAATAACGATATAGCCATAAAAAAGGAAGCTGGATGTCTTTCGGGGATGACCGATGCAATCCCGAGATGCCAGGTGAGTGCTGCAGTGTTGAGAAGCGGGAAACAACTAACACTAAATGTTGAACCCAACGAGAATTCTGTAATCCAAGAAACAGAAACTCCCAACCCCCCCCCCCCCCCCCCCAAATCCTGTACTACTCTCTTATCCGAGAAACGGATCACCTCAGAACAAAGGAAAGAATACTAATTCTAAAGAAACTGAGAACGAAGTGATCATTCTCGATGGGGATGAGGAAAGTGTAGCGGAGCCGATTGATATCGATCGTTCCGCAACCACGAATATCGATCGATCCAAAAATACAAATATCGATCGATCCGCAACCACGAATATCGATCGATCCAAAAAATACGAATATCGATCGATCCAAAGATGCGAGCATCGATCGACAGACGCCCGCAAGTTCCAAAGAGAATTCGACACCCGCTGAGCCAACTATAGAACATGTGTACAATACAAAACCTCCCTACCCTCCCAAATCAAATACTAAACACATTAGAGATAATGTGATCTGTCGACGAACTTTCGAGCACGTTAAAATAGAGATGCCACTCATCGACGCTGTCAAAATTTCACCTGCAATAAATCAGTATGTCAAAGGAATGACAACAAAAAGTTTTTCAGCAGATAAGCGTAGTATAATGATGGTCTCTGAGGAAGTTAGCGCAATTATACAAAGCCAAACTCCTGAAAAGGTACCCGATCCTGGGAGTTTTGTCGTTAGATGCACAATTAAAGATCAGCTTTTCCCGAGAGCACTCTGCGATCTAGGCTCTAGTATAAATTTAATGCCGCACTCAGTTGTGACATTCCTTGGGTACACTAAATTTACACCAGCCAACATCCAGCTACTTCTCGTGGATCGCTCTGTACAAATTACGGAAGGAGTGCTTGAGGACGTACCAGTAGAAATAAATGGATTATATGTGCCGACAGATTTTGTTGTTCTTCAATATAAGAACGAATCAAGAGATCCCATACTACTAGGTAGGCCGTTCCTTGCGACTGCGAATGCCATTATTGATGTAAAAGGGAGACGAATAAATCTCAAAATAGGATACATTCATATGAAATTTGACATGGAAAAAATCGTCACGCTCCCCTAATAGACAAACCATCCTCCTATGTGGACGAAATTGAGGAACTGACTCAAAACTTTTTGGAGAAGTCATTCTTGGACGATCATCTCGGAAATGAGCTTTTAGCTGCGCAAAACGAAATTTTTAGCATAGATAATAGAGCAGACGAATATGATCATCTCATGGACTCTGGTCCAAAGTTGCCTGACAGCGGAACCAGCGATGACGGTGATTCAAAAATCGATATCGCTCGATACATCAATCCTGATATCGATTGACGACCGTCACCACTTGGTGATCTCTCGAAAGAGAAAGCACCAAATGTGGAGCTTAAACCTTTACCCGCTGGACACAAATATGCTTTTCTAAAAGAGAACGACTATCCAGTCATAGTTAACGCAAACCTTACAAATGGGGAACTTGCGCTATTGTTGAATAAACTGCGAAAGCATAGGAAAGAACTTGGATACTCTTTGGATGACATACCTGGCATCTCACCTGACAGTTGTATGCATCGGATTCATCTGGAAGATGAATCCAAATCATCCATAAAGCACCAAAGACGACTCAACCCAAACCTCAAAGAAGTCATGAAAAAGGAAACAATCAAACTACTTGACGCATGAATAATTTATCCAATTTCCGATAGTAATTGGGTAAGCCCAGTCCACGTAGTACCAAAGAAGGGAGGTATTACAGTGGTAAAAAACGAAAAGGATGAACTTATTCCAACAAGAACCGTCACCAGACACCGCATGTGTATTGATTACAGGAAATTAAATTGCGCAACCCGGAAGGATCATTTCCCTCTTCCATTCATTGATCAAATGCTAGAAAGACTGACAAATCATCAATATTATTGCTTTTTTGATGGATATTCTGGATTCTTCCAAATTCCCATACATCCAGATGATCAAGAAAAGACAACATTTACATGTCCCTATGGAACCTTCGCATATCGAAGAATGCCATTTGGTCTATGTAATGCACCAGCTACTTTCCAACGCTGCATGATGTCAATTTTCACTGATATGATAGAAGATTTCATGGATGATTTCTCAGTATATGGATCAAGTTTTAAAGATTGCCTCGACAACCTGTGTAAGGTATTGGAGAGATGCGAAAAAAAGAATCTAGTCCTAACTGGGAAAAATGCCACTTTATGGTCAATGACGGAATCGTGTTCGGACATAAAGTGTCCGCAGCTGGAATTGAAGTAGACAAAGAAAGGTAATGACTAGTCTACCACCTCCTACCAACATCAAAGACAGCATGAGTTTCCTGGGTCATGCTGGATTTTATAAGAGATTTATTGAGAATTTCAGCAAGATATTCAGACCTCTCACTATCCTCCTTTGCAAAGATATTAAATTTGACTTTACACCAGAATGTCAAAAGGCTTTTGAAAAGATCAAGGAAGCTCTTATAACTGCCCCCGTCGAACAAACACCACATTGGAATCTTCCATTCAAAATAATGTGTGATGCGAGCGATTTCGCTGTAGGCGCAGTTCTAGGGCAACGTAAAGACAATAAGCTGCATGTCATTTATTACGCTAGCCGGACACTAGACGAAGCTCAGAGAAATTATGGAACGACTGAAAAGGAACTACTTGCAGTTGTATACGCGTTCGAGAAGTTCCGTAACTATCTAGTACGTTCAAAGGTCATTGTCCACACTGATCATGCAGCTATTAAATATCTTATGCAAAAGAAAGACGCGAAACCACGCCTTATCCGTTGGATACTACTCCTCCAAGAATTCGATATGGAAATCAAGGATACGAGTGGACGACGACGTCCCTATTAATGACTCTCTTTCGGACGAAAATGTGTACTTCACAGATTCTTCATTCGTCGGTCATATAAGACTCTTATCCAAGAATTCTTTAGCCGACGATCTCGAAACAATTAACTTCGGAGATCCTATGTCGATCGATGGATACGACAATACATCAGTCGATACTGATGATCCTATGTCGATAGATGGAGACATTGACGAATCGATCAATTCCACCATTGATATATCGATCGATAGGACCCACGATGTCGATTTGCGCAATATTTCTATCACAATCACAATAGATACCGCTGTCACAGTGGCACATAGCGTGATTATCGACACGCATACTATCTCTAAGGATGGGGATACTTTGCAGGAAACGCAAGCCGTGGATAAACAGTTCGGCGAACGACCCTGGTACGCTGATATAGTTAACTATCTAGCAGCAGACGTCGAACCGGAGGATCTAAAACGCTACGACAGAAAGAAATTCTTCAGAGAAGTAAGGAGATACCATTGGGATGAACCTTAACTTTACAAACAATGTGCCGGCGGCATATTTAGACGCTGCGTAGCTGAAACTGAGATTTCAAACATCATTTATCACTGCAATGGATCCGAATATGCCAGACATTTTGCGACCTTTAAAACGGTTTCAAAAATTCTCCAAGTAGGATTTTGGTGGCCAAAAATGTTTCGTGATGTTCATGACTACATTGTTAAATGTGATAGATGCCAACGTTTGGGTAAGATCAGCAAAAGACACGAGATGGAACAAAAATTTATTCTTGAAATAGAAGTCTTTGACTGCTGGGGAATAGACTTTATGGGTCCATTCCCATCTTCTCACGGAAACAAATACATTCTGGTTGCTGTTGATTATGTCTCCAAATGGGTAGAAGCAATAGCTTCACCTAGGAATGATGCTTCAGTAGTCGTTAAACTTTTCAAGAGCATCATTTTTCCAAGGTTTGGAGTACCTCGAATAGTCATAAGCGATGGTGGAACTCATTTTATAAACAAAATCTTTGAGAACCTACTCAAAAATAACGGAGTTCACCATAGGGTAGCAACACCTTACCATCCGTAAACTAGTGGCCAAGTCGAAGTTTCCAACAGACAAATCAAAGTGATTTTGGAAAAGACTGTCGGAGCCACGAGGAAGGATTGGTCTAAGAAATTGGATAATGCATTATGGGCTTATCGTACTGCATTTAAAACTCCACTTGGAACTACCCCATTTCACCTGCTCTACGGTAAATCGTGCCACTTACCAGTCAAGTTAGAGCATAAAGCAGCCTGGACTACCAAACTGTTAAATTTTGACATTAAACCGGCTGTCGAAAGGAGACTTATCCAGCTTAACGAACTGGACGAAATAAGACATATGGCTTACGAGAACTCAAAGTTGTATAAGGAAAGAACAAAAGCTTATCATGACAAAAAAAATCATTTCTCGGCATTTCGCCCCCAATGATCAAGTTCTTTTATACAATTCTCGTTGGACATTATTTCCCGGACAACTCCGTTCTCGTTGGTCTGGTCCTTTCACCATAACTGACGTTCATTCAAGTGGTGCTATCACTCTTATTAATGAAAAATGTGAAGAATTTACGGTAAACGGCCAACGAGTGAAACACTATTGGGTTAAACCCCCAAATGAAAAACCACTAGGGTTAGGTATGCCTAACTCCCATTAGGGTTTAATAATAGCAAATTCAAGGTAATGACTTTAACTAAGCGCTGGGTGGGAGGCAACCCAATAATTAGAATTAAAAGTTTCATTTCTCTTGGCATTAATTAATAATTTTATTAGTTAGCTAAAATAATTTAGCAAATTGGAAGAACATCGTAGCCATTATGGGATTATATCGATCGATGGACCTTACCCTTATCGATCGATACGGACATATCGAGGGCGAACCCCGTTTTTAACTCGATACGCGCCGCTCTCCCCTCATAATCGCAAATCGCACCCGAAAAACTCAAAACCTGTTCCTCTCTCGATTCTTCACGAAATCCCTTCGTTTTTTTGCCTCAATCCACTCGGAATTCAGCCTTCTTCTCAGTTTAGATCTCAATTCCACTATCCTTCAAGGTATATTCTCTTGATTTTCTAGATTTCATGGAACCTAGGTTCACCATAACCTTGACTTGAAAACCAGTAGAAACGTTTGTTTTTCTTTGATTGAAGTTGCTAGGATTGTTAGAATAGAGGTTTATGAGTATTAGAACTAGGATTTACACTATTATATTTCGATTTGGATTGCTGAGATTTTTGTAGGTTTCGGAACCCGACATCGATCGATATGATTCATCTTATCGATTTATATGCGTTCGATATGAAAGATTACGGAGATCCAAAATCGATCGATATACATTAGTATCTATCGATCGATATGAGCTTATATGACAGATACTGATGACTTGTTTTCTTGGTTTATGCAGATGGTTTCACCTGATGCACAACGAGAAAGGAGAACAGAGCGTTGCCTTGACGCTGGCGCCACTACCAGTGCACGCCCATCTACTTCCACCTCTGCACCGAGAGATGACGAGCGCGCTCCTTGGCCCATTGCGGATGGGGAACCTATCAGACTCCACCGAGTTTTCGACGATCCGAAAGAAGTTGCCAAGAGCAACGCGTGTCTGCACCGCACAGTGTCCGACGACTGGGACGACTATGACAGCCTGTTCTACAACGCCTGGCTGGACGTAAAGATAGCCCCGACACGCTTCATCGATCCTGACACTGTCCAGAGCCTGGGGATCAGGCATGACCTGAGCGACATGCTCACTTAGCTTGGCCTTGGGACCATAGCCTCCCATCCCACGACCTCTACCCCTCCCTCGTCAGGCAGTTCATGACTACAGTGCACTTCGAGTACAACAACAACCCCTCTAGTGTGGCTTGTGATGGCGTTCTCTCTTTCTTCGCCGGAGGCATCAGGTACAAGGTCACTATCTCTGAGCTCTGCGGCAACTATGGATTCCAGAACTCCACAGCCACACACAACAACCTCTCATCCTTCCCCGGGGTGAAGGAGTTCTGGGGGATCTTTGGTACCGGTCCTTGGAGCTCAGCCACGACCCTTCAGACTGACATCCATCACCCCACTCTGCGCTACTTCATGAGGATCCTTGCCTCTACTCTGCTGTGCAAGATGAATCCAAACAAGGTAAGGATTCACGAGCTTACACTCCTCTACCATGCGCTTGATGGAGTGGTCAACCTGACCTTTGTGGATCCCAATCACGAGCTGACGCCACCAAACCTTGGAGCTGTCTTTGCTGAGCACCTGGTCAACTTGAAGACAAAGCCTTTCACCGGGACCACGAGGAAGACGGAACGGGTAGGGAGCCTCCTCACACCGATCTTCCAGCATCTCCAAATTCGTTTGGACGAGGGCAGCGCGAACACGTCTCGCACATACATGGACGCATCTCACCTGCGCAACAGCCTATGGATAGACAGGCAGCTCTCATGGACCTTCAGGATTATCGCCGGAGAGCGCAGGATCACCTTGCCACGCCGTGAGTTGACAGACTTCGTCGTTGACTTAGAGAGACTAAGGTTCCAGCCTGACGCACGCATGATCAGAGATCCCACCGTGCAGCGTCGTCCGACAGGAGCACGCAGCACCGACACTCCCCGAGCTACACCAGCTACACGACTTCCCTCATTCCCAGACCTCACAGGCTTGGAGGATAGCGATGAGAGAGTCTACAGGAGAGGAGTGTTGCGTGCCCTTCAGGCTATCTGGTCCTGTGTTTCACATTTCAGCTGCTCGAGCCGTGCCAGCACTTCGGCCCATGATCCCTCAGCACCAGGACCATCTCACCAGTACCGTCAGGACGACGAGGACGACGACGAGGGCAGTGAGGAGTGATTCCCTTGCCCATTTATATCCCTTATCTTATGTTACTATGTTTTTCATTTCAGACTTGTAGGATTTATTTTCGTACTTTATTATGACTCTGCATTTTATCACTTATTATCTAATTATTCATGTGCGTTGAGACTATCTAACAGAGCTAACATAGAGATACCAAACTCATAGAGGATGAGTTAGATGGACTAACAACACCATTGATGAGGAAATTCTGCAGAGAGCTCCATATCGATCGACAGTGCTATTGTCGATCGATCCACTAAACTGATATCGATCGATGTCGTTGATGACATATCGATCGATATTTCTGCTGAGAGGTACGAAAAATTCTGCTAACATGAACAACTTTGTTACATTACTTATTTTACCTCTTAGACCAACTAACACTGGGGACATTGTTGTTTAAGTATGGGGGGTATCCACTAACATTTCTTGTTTTATGACATTTATTCTCGTTTTAAAAAAAAAAATATTTTCAAAGAAGGAAGCAATGATTAATTTGATCTATACTTTTTATATAACAACTCTTTAGCACCGTTCTTAGATCTGTTGTTTGCAGAAAGTACTATAGATGCTAAAGTGGAGCACCTGTCACCTTAACAACACTTTTCATGATTTTTTGGAATAACCAAAGCTGATTTCCAACCAAACCTGACAATCATTGCTTGTTTTGGGGATTGGTATACAAGGGATCGTAATCCTCCTGCAAGTCTGGAAGGTAATAGTCTGTGTGCTTCTGATTCCCTTCATTCTCTCTCTTTGGCATCCTATCGGAAGAAAGAAAGAAAAATTTGTATAAAAGATGTGATAGGATTTCTTGAGAACTAGAGGGGTATGAGTGATTCCTGGGACCCCATTATTCTACTTTAAAAGAATGATCAAAGCGAGGGGTATGAGTGACTCCTACGACCCCACTATTCGCTTATTCTGAAAGATATATGTGTTGTTAAGACAACAAGATGAGACGAAGATAGCCTTTGTGGCTGTCAATGTTCATTAAATTTGAAACTATGAGGGTTCAGAGAAGAGAGGAAAAGAAGGAAGAAAAGAATCAGAGAAGACTACTTGTGTGTTCAGAAACTTGTTTGAGTTGAGTCCATGTGTTCCTTGATCGATACTCCCAAGGTAAAGCCTGCACCTTTATTTTATGCATAAATGAAAGGGAAACATGGGAAAATAGATTGAAAGAATTAGTAGATTGTCCACATACCATAAAATGAATAAGAAGTTGTCCATTTAACATAATATTTTTTTAAACCCAATTAAGCCCCTAAACTAAATTTAAAACGATTTTTGTATTTTTTTTTAAAAAGTAAAAAGGTAACAAAAAAAGATAGTAAATAGTAAAAAGTAAAAATACATAGTAAATAGTAAAAAGGTAAAAAAATAAAAAAAATAGATAGTAAATAGTAAAAAGGTAAAAAAATAAAAAAAAAAGTAAAAACGGAAAAAAATAAATAAAAATAGATAGTAAAAACCTAAAAAGTAAAAAATAAAATAGATATTAAAAAAACTAATAAAAAGTAAATATAATAATAAATAGTAAAAAAATAAAAAAGTAAAAAAATAATAAATAAATATGCATGTTTTTCAACAATAGATTCAAAAAATTTGGAGGAATATTTTCAAATATTTTCAGATATTTTTTAACAAATTTGGAAAAAAAATATATTTTGGAAACAAAGTATATTTTCAAATATTTTCGTAACTGATTTTTGAGAAAAATTTAAGGAATATGTAAATATTCCGAATTTGGTAGAAAATACATTCTGCTGTTGGTAGATTTTACATATGATGGTAGATACGCACAGTAGAATGTAGCATCTACCAGTGGTAGTATAAAGTATTGTTGTAGATAATATAATATACCGTTGGTAGATTTTTACCACTTGGCAGATTCTATGATTCCTCCATGGTAGATTTTATGAAAAGACAAATTATATGATTCTTTCTCCGTAGATTTATAGGAAAGAGTAATTCAAAAAATCTACGGTATTTCAGACTGTAGACAAAACCGTAACTTTTACTTTCTACCCTTGTAGGGAAATTAAGTACTGGTAAATTTTAAAATCTACCAGCGCCAGATATATATATATGTAGCTGAAACATCAATCTACCTGTCCGTAGACAGTAGATTTTATTTTCTGCTGTCCGTAGATCAAAATATGAAATTATGTTTTGATAATATTTAGTCAACCAAAGTATTTTTCATATGATTGTTCAATGTTTATGTATATTTTGTATAAAGTTTCATATTTTTCTGACTTATAAAATAATTGATATGATTTTTTAAAGTTGGTTAAGGGTATCTTAGTCCAAATCTGACCAAAAAAGAATTTATGCTAAAGGGACAATGTTGTTGTTTTTTTTAATCTGTTTTAGCAATTTTTTCTAAATGAAATCAGTAGAGGGAAAAGACAAACAGGATTGCTAAGTTGTTGGTTAGATGAATTTAGTTGCTAAGCTAGGATATGGCATAATGTACTTCTGAGATTGATAGATATATGATGTGGTTTGCGATAAATGAGAGGTGATGATTTTGAGTTTAAGATCACATGAGCTTCTGCCTTTCAAACCTTTTCTAGACCAATCTCCTGTTATTTGCTTGAAGACAAGCAAAATGATAAGTCTGGGGGAGTTGATATGTCATGGATTTTATCCACTTTTAACCATGATTTATATATGTTTTTGGAAACAAAAGAATACTTTTAGTGCCTTTCTAGAGCTTTTTCAGGTTCAGGTACTCATTGTGTAAAAATGCTAAAATGGAGACTTTATGAAGATATTAGCCAAGTGACACTTTATGCCATCGACCGATATAAACGTATATCGACCGATAGAAGTTAACTAAGATCGATCGATTGAAGCATTTCCACATCGATCGATACTGAAGTCTCCCGAGTCATTAATTACAAATTAGAAGCCCTAATTGCTTCTAATGGTTTTGTTAATTACACCTTAAGTCCATGGCCGCCTGTTAGGCTATAATAATAGGGTTATGGACTAGTTTAGAGGCAGACTTGCCTAGAGACCTTTTGGAAGACCTAAGATTTGAGAGAAGCACTTTGTCATACCATTGTGAGAGCTTAGAGTAGAGAGAGAGATCTGAACTGCAATCACAGAGAAGATCTTGAACTCCCTTTGTTTTACTTATTTACTCTTTCTCATATTATTTCTATTTAAAAGTATTATTCAAACCATCATGATTTTGTCTCTCATGAATATGTTTGAGTAGTCTCACTGTTAGATTTAGGTTTCTCACCAAGGTTAACTAATGTATTGAATCAATTCATTGTTAGGGTGTTTAAAATATAATTCTTCTTCTAGTTGTTCTTATTGCTATGCTAAAGATTGATCACCTTTAACCTAGATCCTAGGATTAATTTGTCCAAGTGAAAACTTGACAAATACCTGAACCCAAACTAGTTAGATCTATTTCTACTAAGCTTAAACGAAAGTCTCTGCTTAGTAAGGACTAGAGAATCAAATCAAACTCGCCCTTAAGATTCACTAGAAACTGTATTGATCGATAAGGTATCCACCTGATCGACCGATATAGCGAAAGGTAAATCGATCGACATCTTTACTCAAGTATCGATCAATACTTACTTGCGGTTATCGTACGATAGTACTTGACCCGATATCTAGTTGAAGATAACCCTTTAGTTTTAGTTCAGAATTATGAACACTAAAAACCTTAACACCCTAGATACATGTTAAACCTGAGAAACACCTAAATCTAACTACCCTTTAAACCTTAAAACAAACTCAAGTAATCAACCAAGCAATAATTTGCTTACCATTTAATCTACTGTTTTAAACTCTTTCAGTCTAGCTTTACTTCGAAAACTAAACAATCTGTTGTGTAGTCCTAGAGTCTCTGTGGATTCGATCCCTAAGTACTACAATTGAACCTCTTTTGATGAGAGTAATTCACTCCTTACCGTAATTTAAGTGATATCAATATCATACTGATGACACGAAGTTGTATGGTGCTCCAAGGCTAGATTTACATGTTGATGAATATGAGGAGCTGAAGGAGTCAAAGTTGAGAGTGTTCATCAAGTTCAAGGAGCTTAATTTTGGTTAGGCTTCAAGGCTGGTTCATTATATTCTCGGTTTTCAGCTTAACATCAAGAAGAAGTATGAGCTATAGAGTCTCGTTGTTCCAAAACGGGTGAGGTTTTCACTGTTAAATTTTGAACACCTCATTGGTCTAAACTGTGATTACATCAAGGACATGAAAAATCTTAGTTGTGAGGTTACGAAGGAGATGACTGCTTTCTGGGAGATGATGGGTGTTGATCTCGATGCTGGGTCAATTATTGAACATATAATAGCAGCATGAAGAAGAAGCGAAGGGTGGTGTTGGGAAGATCGCATGCGGTTCAGATACCTTGCCATCTTCATTGGATTAATTGAAGGGAGAAAGTGCTCAACCTCTACAGAGGCTAGTCTTGCAAGGCGAGTGATGGATTTAGATAAATTTGAGAATTATCATTGGGGGAGAGTGGCGTTTATGGTGCTGATGGAATCTGTGAACGAAAAAAATTGAAATCAAATTCATACACTGTTGATAGGTTTATTCAAATTTTCCAGGTGTGTGTACTATGCTCAACCAGAATTAGGTGCTAATATGGGGTATCCCATTCCAGACAGACAGTCTCCACCGTTGCTGGCTTACAAGGATCGCAAAGGACACATATGTTTTAAATATGCTATCTGCATACACATATTTAATCTTCACACCCTAAGACTTTGCAGAAGACTTATAGTTAAATCTTCTAGAAATTCTTTCAGGAAAGACTTCGCACAAGACTTGAAGTTAAGTCTAGTTTAGTGAGACCTATTCATGTAAAATACCAAACTGTCGTCTGTGCCCAATTATCCTAAGAATAAGGTTCTAGTTAACTACTCTAGAACACAAGTAGTAAGAACAATCCTATTGATGAATATCACAACCTACAATTCTATATTTGGGGCTAATCCTTTATAACATATTTGAAAGCGTGTGTTACCTTGAAAAATGGCAGAGCACATACATATTATGTTAAATTCGGCCATGGGTACTACATCTGTAATTGAGTGAGACTGAGGCTTTAAGTTGACTGGGAGCTTCGTCTGCCCTTGTGCGCTTCGATATCGATCGACGACACAGAGTGTGTGTCGATCGATTATTAACTCTGAATATCAACCTCGTGACTGGTTCGAGGTTCAGCTATGGCTTTTCTCTTTATTTTATCTCCAAAATACACCAAAATTACAATGTTCTCCAAATCAACCATGAACTTATAATTATGGTAAATAGACTTTTACATGGAATAAACATATCTTAAAATACCTATATACCATGGCCAGAAATGGATAAAATAAATCTGTGGTATATTAGAATGCATATCCACCATCCTGCACCATTGAGGGGCATGCAGATTTAGAGCGTTGAACTGAAGTCATCAGATCGCCGCACTTCGAAGACATCCACCACAACCATTAGCATAATTTGTATTTAATTTTAAAAACCTTTCTATAATTTTGATTTTTTAATATTAACAAAATTATATATATTTTTTAGAAAAATAGAGAATCCATGTGCATTCTGAGTTAGCTTGGAACAACCACATTACTACAATTTTTAATGACTACTTTATAACAAAACTTTATAACTCATTACGACCAACCATTAACTCGTAGAAAAATGTCCCTTTTTACGATGAAATTGGTACACTAGTAACTGACGACGAATTATTTTTGACGAAAAAGGGATAAATCCGGATCAATGATGACACAGACCTTATCCCCGGATGGAGGTACAGCCCACGGATAGACCTTCTCCTGGGCATTCAAATGAGCCGAAAGCAATAGCTCATATCCGTGTGGCCGGTGGGGTTTGAACCCGGGTTCGTCGTATTGGGTGACTACGTCATGTTTAGTCGTTATTTATTCATAATACGCCATTAAAAAATAACGATGAATACGACCGTCATTTGCCGTGTGTTTTCGTATAGTGTTTATTTATATATCATTCATTAGGTAGTTTCAAGAGATATCTAAAGAGCTTTCTTAGTTACCTTAGGATATCATAATAAGCCAAAACACGTTTTGCAAACTCGTTCACAAGCGTTTGCAGAAACTTGTTTCTATAATCTTCTTGATCCTTTTACAGACTCAGTTATGAAAGTGGTTTTTGAAAACTTATCGTTTAAAAAAGAGCATTAAGATAGGTTATCGAAGCATTTCACATATGTGATAGAAAGAAAATCGCAAAGCCGTTATGAGAAAACAAAAAACATTTTGCAGATATAATTAATAGCAAACTGCAAAAACCCATTTATATAATAAACAAAACAAAATTTAGTCAATCCGTTAAGAAATTGTTATATATAAAAATATTCAACTAATCCGTTTCAAACTACATGTTAGAAGCAGTTAAAATTTAACATTTGTAGGAGTTAGAACAATCGAATTGAAAATTAGGTTAATATAGAAACAATTAAAGAAATAAATGAAGAAAAAGACGATATGAAGAAGTTTTCATAAGGAACACATGGATGAGATATTATATATCTTTCTTTAACTCTTAAATTCACTCCCACAGTGAGGTGGGACCTAAGAAGATAAGGAGTCCCATGATAAAACCATGTAAAAAATCATTCATGCATAAATCTTGAATGAACTTTTTTAAACCATTACTCTATTAAACACTCTCAACGATTTGTTGATGTAAGATGTCCGTCCTAAAGTACACGATGACGTCGTTGCAGAAGCAGACGCCGTGTTGAGTGGTGAAGACCATGTGGCGTCGAGATGGTCAGATGGAGTCTTGTGGACTTGGAGAGGAAGGGAGTGTCTTGGAGATATGGAAAGTGGAATAAACATGGGGAGCAAGTTTGTGACTTAAAAGAAGAGGAATAACTGCATTCCAAGAAAAGAAAAGTTGTACTTATTGATATGGAAGATGTTCATATTGTGGGTTCCTTGGATACTAGGGTTTCATGAACGTGAAGACTAGTATAATATAGTTATGGGGTCGTCTGTAGAGAGATAAAGACACAAAGGCTGATCTTAGAGAGAGAGAGAGAGAGAGAGAGAGAGAGAGAGAGAGAGAGAGAGAGAGAGAGAGAGAGAGAGAGAGAGAGAGAGAGAGAAGCTCTTGGAAGTGTCTGGGTCGTGCTGAAGCGGTGGCTGAAGTACTTGACGGTAGAGAGACATAAGCGAGTAGCTTAGGAATCTTTAAGTAGCAATTGTTAGGGTGTTAACAGGCTGGCTAAGCTGATTAAGAAGATCTTGTAATTGAGTGTACAAGGAAATTTCTAATAAAGCTATTGGTTTGTGTTTGTGTATTTTGTCTATCTGATTTATCTTCTACTGTACTATATGGTGTCATCTTTGCACTTACAAGTGGTATCAGAGCGGGGCATCTAAGTTACTGGTGTAATCCTTAAGGTGAAGATGGACACGATTGTTACAATGCAAAAGGCAATCATGTTGAACGCCGACCAGTTTGGTCATTGGAAGGCTCACATGAAGCAGTTGATTCGAGGAATTAACGAAGATGCATGGACAGCGGTATATATTGATTGGGGGGAGCCTACCATAGTCACAACTGATGGGAAGAAGCCTAAGCCAAAAGAAGATTGGTCTGAGGCAGAGCGCAATGCATCAAAGTTTAATACAAAGGCGTTGTCGGCGATTTTTGTAGCTGTTGAAGTAGAGCAGTTTAAGTTGATTCAGAGGAATACTTCAGCTAAAGAGGCATGAGAGATGCTGCTGTATTTGTTTGAAGGAGATGATAGTGTCAAGAGGACACGTATGGATCATCTTGGGTTGCAGTTCGAGACCCTCAAGTGGTCTGATGTAGATACTGTGGAAAGCTTCATTGCTAAACTCAGTTTTATGGCACATGAAGCAGTTGTGCTTGGAAAGCAATACAAGGAGAAGAAGCTGGTAAAGAAGTTGTTAAGCTGTCTTCCAATGAAGTTTGAAGCTCACAAGACGGTCTTGAAGATGATTGCAAACACAGATGATCTCAAGTTTGACAAGCTTGTGGGGATGCTGAAGGCAGAAGAGATGGAGTTAGAAAGTAGCTCGGTCTCTACGACAGGTGGTACATCAAAGAATATAGCTCTTGTGGCTGACAAAGATGCTTATAGAATTCATAAGCTTGAAGATGATGTTGGCATGTTGGCAAGGAATATGGGTAAGTATATGAGTCCCTCAGGTGGTAGGAATCAGTATGGTCACCAATGAGGTGATTGTAGCAATGGCAGAAGGAGAGAAAGTCTCAGGTGCTATGAGTGTGAAGGAGTTGGTCATATAAGGACTGGCTGTCCGGTAGCACAACGAAGAAAACAATGTTCTGAATGCAAAGGTGTTGGACACACATGGCGTGAATGTCTTAACTCAAAGAAGGGAAAAAGAGTTCCATTGCAGTCGTCTGACTAGTCAGAGTCTGAAGACGAGGCGTTGAAGAACCTTATGGCTTTTGGTGCACACAAGAAGGGATCTAGTGAATCCTCAGCTTCAGATGTTAGTACAGACAATGATGAGTATCATGTGCTGTATGATAAGTGGTTGAAGCTCAAGGATGAGAATCTTAGATGGGAAAATGTATTTCAGAAGCAAAACAAGTTGCTTGAAGAACTTGCGACTGTAAAAGAGAAGAATGAGTATCTGGAACAGGAGGTTAGCAAGCTTAGGAAAGTTAAGCAGAAGGGGCTATCACACTTCGTGCATGGGAGCACATCAAAAAGTGGAGCCAGAGGAGTTTGTCAAGAAGTACGTCGGGATGTAAGACAAGGAGTACATCAAGAAGATCTACAACACGTGGCTGTGAGTAACAAGCCGAAGGTGGTAAATCAGTACAGCAACGTGAAGTTCAGACATGAGGGCCTGAAATATGGTTGTGCAGCTGATACAAGGAAAGTGACTGATCGATGCATCAATAACTAGGTCAGGCCAAGCAAGAAGCAACATCAGATGTGTTGTTGTTCTGTGGAAAGATTGAACACAAGAAGGTGGAGTGTTTTGCTCGTGAGAAGAACAGAAACCTGACCAAGAGGGTGAACAAAAGTCGAAACCAGACTCGTGCAGAAAAACCGACCTAACGAAACAAAGCTAGGAAACAAGGTCAGAAGATTTCGGGAACAGTTGGAAAAGTCGATAACTCACAACTTCACAAACAAGAAAAGACAACATACACC
The DNA here is from genome assembly GCA_026261945.1 of Hirschfeldia incana. NCBI lineage: Eukaryota > Viridiplantae > Streptophyta > Magnoliopsida > Brassicales > Brassicaceae > Hirschfeldia > Hirschfeldia incana. The sequence continues at coordinate 59,190 of JABCMI010000165.1, read as the reverse complement.
CATACAACCACAAACTGTCGGGGGGGGGGGGGGGAGGGGCAAGGACACTACCAACCAGTACTAACCAATACATGGTACTTTCCTGCGATCAAGAATCATTCCGTACGACGCATCAATGTCATCTATTGAGGATCAAAATTCTGTAATTCCGTAAACTCGATCAAAGCCCACCAGCGAAGGGCTGAAAACACCACTGGAACCCAGAACCCTTATCGGGCCCTGACCACAAAATCACATTCGATGAAAGTAAAACCACATACCTCGATCAACCTCACGATGATGCTCTCGTCATACGACTTGACATTGGTGGATGTGTGAACTCTCCTAGGTCATGATAGATAACGGAAGCTCGGCCAACGTTCTTTTCTACAACGCCGTCAAAAGAATGGGATTTACCAAAGTCCTCCTCAAACAAGAACGAACCCCACTCATCGGATTTGCCGGAGAAACGACCTGCTCCCTAGGATCAATCGAGATCGCAGTCACCGCCAGAAATGTGAGAAAGATCGTAGATTTTATTGTGATAGACCACCCCGCTCCATTAACGCCATCCATGGAAGGCCCTTTTTGTGCAGCATGAAAGCAGTGCCATCGACCTACCACCAATGCCTGAATTTCCTAACCACGAAAGGCGTCAAAACCATTTGAGGAAGCTAGAAAAGACATGGACCTTTTACCTTGCCAGCTTTAAGGACATCAAGTCACAACCTTAGCTAAGATCGATACCTCAAAACAGACCTCCTAGAATCGTACGAGCATCCCTACACAAACCGCATATTTTCCTTTTTGGTAAAAGGATGAAGAAACTGGGACAAATGTTGGACCCAACTTTGGTTAGTTCTCCTAATGGGTCGAGGAGAAGACACAGACCAAGAAGAGAGAAGCCCATAACAAGCACGCGAGCTCGAGACGGAGACTTCAAGGATATAGAGATCGAGAGAGAGGTTGCGAAGATCATGGAGCGACATAGCTAGAAAAAAGATTAGAGATCAAGTAGAAGGACACGTGAAAAACTCTAGAGAGAGCATACATTACACATCGACCTTGTTTTACTTCGCTTTAGATCTATTCTTTCATCGATTTATCTTGTAGTTTATGACCTCATTTCACTCATTGTAATTGATCTCTTTACTCAATAAATGTCAATTCTTGTCAACCGATTTCTGGTTACATCGTTGTGCTCTAAGGACAACGTTGCTCACATCCTTTTTATTCTCCAGTTTACATATCAAACATTATCAAATACTCAATATAAATTTTAGAATCTACAGTTTTGTTAAAGTAGTGACACTTCCTCTTATATTTCTTTTCCACATTTTTTCAGTGGTTTTCTTCTTAAATATTTTTCTACAAGCTTTTAAGGTGCATCTGTTTTGGAAGCCTAGCTGAAGAGTTAACATGAGCCTTTCTTATTCTTTGACAGTATGATCTTTTGTGACGAGCATGTCAGAATTTTAGCTCATGTATTCCATCTAAAACCCCATGATGACGTCTTTAAGACAAATCGGCTTCTTCTTCTTTTAAGTTAATTATTGAGGGTCAACTATGCTGAAGGAAGCTTCTCAATGAAGTAGTTCACAGTGAACGTCTTGTAGATGGACATTCATTCAATACTGATTTCATTGCACAACTGATATATGGTGTTTTATACATCATTGTATATATGTTTTCTAATTGGTTTTCAAGTCTTTATCGAGTCTTTCTAGTCCTTTTCGAGTCATTACAGGTTTAGAGTTGCACTGGATGAGATATGGACCAGTAGAAACAAAAGAGGCCGAAAACAGTGCAGTTTGGTGATTTTCCAGCAGCTGAGATTTTTAAGGAAACTTAAAATTTTGGGATTTGCAAAATTATCCTCTTTTTCTCTTCCAGCCGCATGTGGCTTTGATATATGATATTTTTCTGTTTCTCATTATCATACTACACTATTGGAGACACAAGAAACCATTGGAGACTTTAGGATTTGAGGATTTTGTTCATTGTAAAGGGAGAAGGCTTCATCTCTCTCGCCATAGAGAAGATTACCCTGAACCCCGTTTCTATCTCTTTTATTAACATGCAGTATTATTCAGATTCGATTTCTGTGTTTTCTCCTGTTATGACTGAGTAGTAGATCATGTTAGCTTAGGGTGTTATGGTGTTAGATCATGAGCTAAACATAGATAAGTTGATAAATTGATTGTCTTCATTCATAACTGCTCTTATTGCTTGCATTAAACTGACCAGTTATTGTTAGATCCTAGGTTTAACCTGTTAATTAACTGTGTAATAGGTTGCTAGATCTATTATGAATGAGCATTGCACCCCTAATCAGCAAAAGTATATATTAGGATGTTTTGTGAACCTATCGGACCTGATCTCTATTGCTTGCGATCGCTTCTCACCTCAACGACAGTTAGGCGGTGAGATCGATCAGCATAGGGAGCAGTACCACGACAGCGGACCGTTCTACTTGAGTGATCCGAGTTCTAGACTTGCGCTTAATAAAATCTGAATAATTGTTTGGCTTGTGGCTGTGAACACCCGAATAAACCACCCTAGGCTAACTCTTTTAAACCTTGAAAACCTAAAACCAATTTGTTTCTTGCTCCCCGCGTTACCCTAATCTCAAACTCCACATATTGTTTTAGCTTAATATTGATCCCATAGAAATACAGTGTAATAGTTGGTCTCTGTGGATTCGATCCTAAAGTGCTACATCGACATACCATTCGATTGTGGTAGTGTGCACATTAGATTAATTGGTGTGCGTGTACATGAATATCAACAACAGCTGAAAATCTTCGACTTGATCCATAGTGAGTTTTTATTCCACCATTTTTAAGTCAAGAAATTTTGCAGATGCAAAATTTTAGAAGACAAAATTCTCGCCTCTGTACTTATTTTCCAAGGATCTCCAGAACTTTTTATACATGGGTATATCATTGTAGACTTAGAACAATGGGTCAATGAAAAAAGCTGAAATTCATCATTTACAGAAAAAGTATTGCGCCTATATGTCGACACTTTTGAGAGTGTGGGGATCCTTAATCCTGTGAGGCACAAAGGGTTTGTCTTCCATGATGAATTTGTCAAGTTTCATAGTAGTCATGAAGAACATAATATTCTTCTACCATGTGTTGAAACATTTGCAATCAAATTGGTATGGCATCAATCATTTAGTGATTTCAGCTGGTACTGCATGAAGAGTTGGAGTGGAAAATGAAGCACGTTGGATGCCTTCAGTTCCAGACAAACACCGAATAGACTAAGCATATGGTTTCATTGGTCCAAATACCTTCTGCAACAACTTTTTTTTGTTTCAACGTTGGTTGTTGTTGCAGCCGTTTCAGTTTGGGTAACATTGAATGGCATCTCTGATTCTCGGTGTTGTTGGTGTTATCTATAGTCATTTTGACAAATAGGTGAATTAGTTTAGTACACCAACAAAAACAAAAAAAAACTTCTTAGAAAAATAATTGTATATTTTAGATATCATTCATTTGGTATCTTCCAGAGATCGATAAAAAGCGTCTTTAGTTACCAAACGATATCATAATAAGCTAAGACATGTTTTGCAAACTCACAAACAAGCAAACGCAGAAACTGTTTGTATAAGCTTTTGAATCATTTCACAGACTCACTTATGAAAGCATTTTTGAAAACTGATCGTTTAAAAAAATCTTTTATAAAGGTTACTGAAGCGGTTTGCATATGTGATGGAGAGAAAATTGCAAAACCATTATGAGAAAACAAAAAAAAATGTTTTGGGAATTAGCTTAAAAGGAAAATGCAAAAACCATTTTTATAGTAAGCAAAAAACGTTTGGTAAATACTGTAAGAAATTTTTATATAATTATTCAACTTTTAGTCAGTTTCAAGCTATAGGTTAAAAGTGGTTAAAATTTAAGATTGTAGGTGCTGTAAATCGAACTGAAAATTGCAAAAGGAAATATATGAAGAGAAAGACGGTATATGGTCCCGGCGATTAGAAACCACGCGCCCCCAATTCGCTCCCAACCCTAACTTTCGAAGCTTTTTTTTTCTTGCTTCGATCGCCTCTCTGTTGCGTTCGGCGTTGTGAGAGAGCTTTTGCGGACCCCGTCATATCCAAATCCATCTCCGGCGTGAAGGTTTGTTGGTGAGTGAGTCTGTTTCGGGTCGTCGTCTTCGCAGAAGACATAGTTAGATTCGTCGAAGCTGAGATGGTTTTGCGACGCGGGGCCTCTAGCGACTGTACCACCGCTTCATCCTCCTCATCACCAAAGCAGTCTCTACTCCCAACACATGAACCTTCTCTCTTGACTAGAAGAAAAGGTCGCTTTCTGCCGCTAGTTTCAAAGGCTATCCGGGTACGCGTCGTTTGAGTTAGAGGTCTCAGAACCTCAGACTGAATGCGATAGGGTCATCTCTGTCACTCTGTTGAGTCAACATTAGGCGATTAGCTACTGAGTGATGCATTAACTTAGCTCATATCCCTTCCTTTGTTGTTGGTATTTATTTGAATTGCAGGTTTAAATGAGATGGGTTGTGGAAGTTCTTCGTTTTGTTGGAGCTCCGGGTAACACGTTGCAGTTGGAAGAGGTAGTAAGACTCGGGAGGTGGTGATGCTGCCCCTTTCTATGTACCGACTTAGAGGGCGAGTGCGATAGAGTTAGTTGAGCGCTATTAAGCACCCGTAGTGTGTGTTGTCCAGTCTGTTGCGGAATCCGAGTTTAGTTCTTTCTAAGCCCGGACCTAGAGGACAGTCCTTGAGCGGGATTGTTTCTGTCTCTCGGGATAAAGCAAGTTGTGCAGGCATCCGTTGAATCCGCTTCTAATCAGTGTTGTGTTCCTTGTGTTCTAGTTTCTCGGGTCTCTCCTTTCAAGCCCGTCTCGGCTCAACCTTCCATCCGACTACTACAAGTTTGTATCGATACTTGAAGTCTTGTTCGCTCCAAAGCAGAACGGATTCAAATTTGATTTATTTCTGCTTCTATGGTTTTACTTTTTTATCTTGGAAGTATGCATTAGAGGATTTACAGTTTGTTCATCACATCTTGTAACCTCTACAGTTTATTTTTGAAATGATATTTACAATTTAGCAAAAAAAATAGACGGTATGAAATTTTTTTCATAAACAAAATAGAGTCGAGATATGATATATATTTTCCTAATTCTTAAATTTGTTTCATAGTGTGACAGAACCTAAGCGAATAAGGCATTGAAGGAGCCATGTATACAAGACTCGTAATCAACATATTATATCATGATAAGGTAACAAAAATTTAATATGTGAATATCATTTTATATGGTGGTTGGTAACAAGACATGTGACCGTAATAAAAAAAAGTGACACGTCGTTATATGCAATGTGACAATATTTATCCTAGATGCAGCGCCAGTCCAAGCTTATTGAAGGCCCTACTCAAAACTAAAAAGTGTGCCCTGTTTTTTTTAATCAAACCAATAAATTCTTAACTGTTTTACTAGATGTTTTACAAAACCAAAAGAAAAAAAATAGAGTAGGAATTCATAAAAAACAGCGCATGTTATTATCAATCAAATACTGAGTTTTGAAAAAGAACACAAATAAATGATCCAACGAGAACGTTATCATCGTCGTCAATGTTTTTGTGATATAGGCATATAACATTTCTAGTTGAAACAAGATTAAGAATCATATTCACTAAGAGTAAAAGGAATCGAGCCAGAAAGTCTTACAAATCACAAGGAAAAAAGCAAAGGTTAATAATTAAGTTTTGGATGACCAACCCATAAAATTTTGGGCCTTAATCTGTTGCTTACTTTGCCTCTCTTGTGGACCGGGCCTGTGATATCTTGCATATTTGCATTGTTTTAGCTATTCATTCATATGCATTTTCATCATATAGAATATGAATTAGTCATGTTTAGGTTGCATTTTGCATACATAAGTCTTTATCAGGTATTGGAACACCACATGGAGTTCTTGGAGAGACTTGGGAGCAATGCGATCCAAAAGGGGGTGAAAGATGAGCATGGATGGAGGCCTTGGAGAAATCTTCTATTGCTGAAATTTTGTGGAGACACAGTAAATTGAGTTAGCTTTCTAATGGAAGTGGTTTCAAGTCATTTAGAGATGTAATGAAGAAGTTATGACCAATTTACTAGAAGCATACGAACCAGAGCGACCTCTCAGAGCGACCTACCAAGATCGCTCCCATCCACAGCGACCAGTCCAGAGCGACTCCTCCAAGTCGCTCCCATCCAGAACGACCTCCCAGAGCGACCAGCTCAAGTAGCTCGCGTTTTGACGAGGCGAGACACGAAAAAACGCGTCGGGAGCGACCTCTTGGAGCGACTATGCTAGGTCGCTCCACGTGTTTTTCTGGTCGAACTTATGATTTCTCAAAGACCTTTTTGCAATTTTTTAATCACGTTTTTAGACTTCTAAACCTAATTTTAAGTACTCTGGAAGCCAATTTTTGGCAGATTATCTTTTTTTTCATTGGAAGAACACAAAACTCTTAAAAAAAAAAGTTCATCTCTTTTGGATTTTGATTTGTTATGTTCTTGTGTTTCTGTTGATTTCTCTTCTATATCTCTACATGATTAATCTGAAATCCATCATGGGTTTAAGAGGAATCATGGAGATTAGTGAGTAATCACCTTGTTGAATTCATGGGTTAGGGAGATTAGGGTGATTAAGTTAGATCAATGATGTTTTAGTGTAGATCAATCTCAAACCTTGCTAGTAGAGTGTTCTTATTGCTTCTTTTGTACTGATCATTCAAAAGTTGATCTCTAGACATTTCTCACCCAAAAGGTGTTTGATGAAATGTCTGAGACAACTCTACTAGGCTCTTAATGCATCTTGCCAAAGACATTTGTTGTTAAGAGTGTTAGGATAGCTAATAAACTTGTTCTTAATGATTGCTTTCATATCATTCAACCAAAGAGATTTGATGTTTGAGATGTGTTAGCAAATGAGCATTCATCTAGACATAGAGCTTGTTTAGAATTGTGTTTAGGCTTAAGGTTGATAGTTTGATTGTTTACTTGTCATCCATAGTTCGAAACTTGATCACCCAAAGTCAAAATTCCCTATACCCATGAGTTCTCTCTTCCAATAGTTAAGAAAGTTCATTTTGTTATTTCATTCTAGTATTAGTTTAAAATCATTCAAATATCTGGTTGCACTTAGATTAAATAAGCACTTGCATTCTCATTGCTTTGAATCCCTTGGAATTGGTTCGACAACTTACTTCCCTATACTACATCATTTGTCTTAGGAGCCTTGAAAACTCCTAACATCAAATTGGCGCTGTTGCCAAATTCTGAGTAGATTTAAACATTGAGATTTAGTTGCTTGTTTGAGACTAAGTCATTTTTATTTTCGCTGGTTACTGATTCTCTTTCTTCACCTATCTTTGATTTACAGGTGTATGCACTTGAGGAGCAGAGGTCCAACAAACCTAGTTCCAAGAGCTTCAGACATCAGAGCTTTAGAGAGAGTGTGTGCTAGAAAGAGAAGAGAAGAAGAGCAGCAGGCTCAGATACAGAGGTTGGATATTGAAATGGATGACCCTCCACCAGCAGCTAATGGTGCTAACAACGCCCCACCAGCTAGACCTATTGGTGCTTATGACCGTCCAACCAATCAAGGTCAATTGTTGGGAATCCGAGCACCAGCTGTGGCTGCCAACAACTTTGAAATCAAGTCAGGGTTGCTCAACCAGATTGAGAACAACAAGTTTCATGGCCTAGCTGCAGAGAACCCATTTGACCACTTGGACATTTTTGATAGGTACTGTGGCCTATCCAAAACCAATGGTGTATCAGAGGATGCTTTCAAGCTCAAGCTTTTCCCTTTCTCTTTGGGGGACAAGGCACGTCAGTGGGAGAAGTCTCTGCTAAGCAGCTCCATCACCACTTGGGATGACTGCAAGAATGCTTTCTTGGAAAAGTTCTTCTCCACTTCTAAGACAGCTGACTACAGGAATGAGATATCTGGTTTCAAACAGAAGAACTTGGAAGGATTCAGTGAAGCATGGGAGAGGTTCAATGGCTACTTAGCTCAGTGTCCACACCATGGTTTCACCAAGGGAAGTTTGCTCAGCACATTCTACAGAGGTGCTCTCCCTGAGTACAGAGCCAGATTGGATACTGCAAGTAATGGGAACTTCTTGGACAGAACTGAGAGAGATGCAGCGCAGCTGGTTGACAACATGGTTAAGAGTGATGCAGTCTACAGTGGGGATTATGACAGAGCCAATAGATCAGAAGACAAGCAGACAAGAAGGGAGATAAAGGCTCTGCAGGAGAAGATTGACACACTCATTGCTGATAAAGCCACACAAGCGAATGTGAATTTTGTTGGAAACCCAAACCAGGAGATACCTCCTACTGTCAATGAGGTTGAAGGTCTGGAAGGGCAAGAGGAGTTGTGTTTCATCAACAACAATGGTAGCTGGTACAAGAAGGATCCCAACTTTCAGTACAACAACTACCAACAAAAGCCCTACTCCAACAATCAGCAGAGTGGTTATCAGCCTAGAAACAACCAGCAGAGCAACTATCAACCTCAGCAAAACCCTTCTTCTAGCTCCTCTGCCCCTCAAGAGAGCAGCACTGATGTCCTACTGAAGCAAATCTTGGAGTCTCAGACTAGAAGTGAAAAGCATGTAGGTTATGAGTTGAAGAACCTTCACTCCAAGATTGATGCGAGCTACACTGATCTGAACAACAAATTCTCACACCTTGCTTCTACAGTCAAGACTTTGGAGAATCAGTTTGCTTCTATGGCTTCCACCTCCAAGCAGCCAATGGGAACTCTACCAGGGAAACCAGACCAGAATCCCACAAAGTACTGCAATGTTACCCTCTCTACTGCTTGTTCAGGAATTGAGCCGAGTGACCACAAGAAAGAGGTAGATGAGATTGAACAACTGGTGTTTGGAACTGAGATTGAACAGGTTGAGCAACAGATTGTGACAACAAGTGGGGAAAAGATTGTGGAGAAAGTAGACAAGATGGTTACAGCAAAGGTTGTGAAGAGAGATGGACACAAAGCTGGGATGGTCACGCAGGAGGACACCACTGAGGCTAAGCAGTCACCTTATGATAAACTCCCATTTCCACAGAGGGTCCTCACCAAAGCTCAGAAGAAGGTCATCTCCAAGTTCAGGAAAGATCTTAGTGATGTGGGGGTAAAGCTTCCAGAGATCTCGGGTATGCGAGAGGCTCGTGTACAAATGATGCTCATCCAGGACATTCTAACTCACAAAGATAAGGTAGCAAAGCTCCTGGACTTCTCTACTCTGCAACTTGATCCACAAATCCCACCAAAGTCTCTCCCTAAACAAGAACACCAGGGGATGTTTACTTTGTCTTGTTCCCTTGGTAAGCTCACTTTTGATGATGCTCTTGTTGATTCTGGTGCAAGTGTGAATGTGATCTCTATGGAGATGGTAAAGACTCTAGGGATTGAAAGCATGGAGCCAAACAGATCTTTACTACAGTTTGGGGATTCTTCTTCTACAACCCCAATTGGTCTCATCAAGGATTTCCCTTTGAAGATTGGAGAATGCACCATCCATGTTGACCTCACTGTTCTGAAGATGGCTGCTGCAAAGAGGTTCCCACTCATCCTTGGCACTCCATTTCTCACAACTGTAGGAGCTTGCATAGACTTTGACAACAAGAAGATCACACTCCTCAAAGTGAACAAAACTGTCTCATATCCACTTCAACCCCTAGAGATGAAGTCTGTGTATTGTGGAACAATCACTTGTGAAGCATCATCCATTGAGAAACCAAAGGCTGAAGTGTTGGATGTTGAGGAAGAAAGTCTTGCTGAAGAGTCTTCTAAAGAGATGTGTGATGAGCACTTGGAAAGTGCTAAAGAGGAGGAGGTGAGTAGAGCCAAAAAGGCTACTCATGTCAAAAAGAAGATGATGAAAGAACCTCACCCTCCACCTCTTGATACACTGCCACACACTCTCACTCTTCACCCAATGAAGCTTAAGGATGGAGCTATTGAGTACAAGATCAGATGTAAGGGAAAGACTACATCATTCTCAAGTGCAAGGGCCATCATCACTCCTGAACTCCAAGAGGATCCAATCAAGCTTCAAGAACTCCTCTCTCAGGTCCTCACCATCACTCTTAATAGTGGGAAGGACCCCCCTTCTCCACTCTCCATTTGAGGTACCACTCCACTACCTTACCCTTGTATATACCAGTTTTTTCTCGGCATTTTAGTTTTCTTTTGGATGTCTCTCTCTCACTCACACAGAGACTGTGTGATTCAAGTGTGGGGGAGGTACCAAGTATTTGATCATGTTTGCTTTGATGATTTTTGAGTCTCATGCATTGCATTTTACATTCTTATTTGCATAGAAAAAACCAAAAAAAAAATTTAAAAATTTTGAAAAACACAAAAAGAATCATTTAGTGTATCATTTGCATCTTTAGGATTGAGTATAGAAGCATATAGGTTGCATTCATGCATTAGGGGATATCAATCTTGTATAGAGCTCATGCTAAGTATTGAATTTGATGACCTTTGTAATCATGGAAAGTAGCTTGAGCACCCTTTAGAAAGCTTGTAGACTTCGAGCCTTGAAACCTCCTCTTGAAACTCATTTGATTGTTTGAAACTCTCTCTTTGAAGCAAGCTCCTGTTTTAACTAAACTTGATGTCTCTTGCTTATGGTCCTTTGTGTACTAAGTCATGGATATACACACTTGAGTTGTCCCATCTGTTTTACCAATCTTTTTGACAAACTCAAGTGGTACTCCACTCCCTAAACCCATACCTCCTTTTTAAACCATCATTATTTATTGAGTGAGGCCTTTTTGGAAAGCTTTACATGTGCATAATGTTGAGAGTATTGGGAACGACAATGCTTAGTCTCCATTCTTGCTAGATTAGCCACTCTATTGTCTAGCTATAGGAATGGGGTGAGTGTTGTGATTGTGATTTGGGAATATGAAAGGTTTGACTCTTTGTGCTTAAATGACTAGTTTTTATGGGATAAGTAGAGAAGTATATAGCTCTTGTTGAGAGAAGTCTTGGCCCCCGAATAAAAAAAAAGAAAGAATAAAAAATACAAAATTGAAAAAAAAAAGAAAAAAAAAAGAAAAAGGGGGCTAGCAAAGTTTTTAGGAGCTAAGATTTGTTTAAAAGTTGTGAAAAATCCCTTATTGATTTCAAAAAGAAAGAGTTTAATGTAAAAAATGTTCTTGGGATCTTTTGGTGAGAGATGTGAGTTGGGTTTGACATTGAGAAATAGTTGAATATCTTGTGTGTTTGGGAAAGGGTAGAACAATGGAGATTGAGCATTGTATGCATGAGTTGATCCCTTTCTTAGATATATTATGTGTAATGTCAAGGCTACTTTGTTTTGAGAGTAAACCACCTTAAAAGATCATTTTGAACCTCTTGATTCACTTTGCACTAAAGCCTTTTTCTTACCAAACCAAATGACCGTGACCATTTGACCATTTGTGATATTTCTATTGAGTTTGCTTCATGAATGTTAGAGAGATGTGGATTTGTGGTTTGTGGAAGCATGATTAATGAGTGTAGAGATCAAAGGAGCTGGGATAGGCCTAGAGAAGTTAGAGATGGATAAAATCTTTGCTTTTGCTATTTGGTATGATTATGCAAGGTTGTTAGGTTGAGAACTAAGAAGAGTTTCTTTTGATTATGAGTCCCCATCTTCAAACCTTTTCTCCTTGGTTCTTGAAAGTTTACTTGTGGACAAGTAAAGGACTAGTGTGGGGGAGTTGATATCTTGCATATTTGCATTGTTTTAGCTATTCATTCATATGCATTTTCATCATATAGAATATGAATTAGTCATGTTTAGGTTGCATTTTGCATACATAAGTCTTTATCAGGTATTGGAACACCACATGGAGTTCTTGGAGAGACTTGGGAGCAATGCGATCCAAAAGGGGGTGAAAGATGAGCATGGATGGAGGCCTTGGAGAAATCTTCTATTGCTGAAATTTTGTGGAGACACAGTAAATTGAGTTAGCTTTCTAATGGAAGTGGTTTCAAGTCATTTAGAGATGTAATGAAGAAGTTATGACCAATTTACTAGAAGCATACGAACCAGAGCGACCTCTCAGAGCGACCTACCAAGATCGCTCCCATCCACAGCGACCAGTCCAGAGCGACTCCTCCAAGTCGCTCCCATCCAGAACGACCTCCCAGAGCGACCAGCTCAAGTAGCTCGCGTTTTGACGAGGCGAGACACGAAAAAACGCGTCGGGAGCGACCTCTTGGAGCGACTATGCTAGGTCGCTCCACGTGTTTTTCTGGTCGAACTTATGATTTCTCAAAGACCTTTTTGCAATTTTTTAATCACGTTTTTAGACTTCTAAACCTAATTTTAAGTACTCTGGAAGCCAATTTTTGGCAGATTATCTTTTTTTTCATTGGAAGAACACAAAACTCTTAAAAAAAAAAGTTCATCTCTTTTGGATTTTGATTTGTTATGTTCTTGTGTTTCTGTTGATTTCTCTTCTATATCTCTACATGATTAATCTGAAATCCATCATGGGTTTAAGAGGAATCATGGAGATTAGTGAGTAATCACCTTGTTGAATTCATGGGTTAGGGAGATTAGGGTGATTAAGTTAGATCAATGATGTTTTAGTGTAGATCAATCTCAAACCTTGCTAGTAGAGTGTTCTTATTGCTTCTTTTGTACTGATCATTCAAAAGTTGATCTCTAGACATTTCTCACCCAAAAGGTGTTTGATGAAATGTCTGAGACAACTCTACTAGGCTCTTAATGCATCTTGCCAAAGACATTTGTTGTTAAGAGTGTTAGGATAGCTAATAAACTTGTTCTTAATGATTGCTTTCATATCATTCAACCAAAGAGATTTGATGTTTGAGATGTGTTAGCAAATGAGCATTCATCTAGACATAGAGCTTGTTTAGAATTGTGTTTAGGCTTAAGGTTGATAGTTTGATTGTTTACTTGTCATCCATAGTTCGAAACTTGATCACCCAAAGTCAAAATTCCCTATACCCATGAGTTCTCTTTTCCAATAGTTAAGAAAGTTCATTTTGTTATTTCATTCTAGTATTAGTTTAAAATCATTCAAATATCTGGTTGCACTTAGATTAAATAAGCACTTGCATTCTCATTGCTTTGAATCCCTTGGAATTGGTTCGACAACTTACTTCCCTATACTACATCATTTGTCTTAGGAGCCTTGAAAACTCCTAACATCAGCCTGCCTAGATGTGGAAAACCAGATGAAATTGGTCAGTTACGATATTTTGAGTCAACAAGATAAAAGTCAATAAAAAGAATCATCGACTGAAAATTAATTTCAACATGGACAAAAAAAATCACTGATGTTTATTGGAAGACATCAATGGCAGTAAACTATCAATTTTGGATTTCATGGAAGAACACATTTTTCCATCAATCTTGATACTATATATTTAATATTGTTCGTAGGAAGATTTAAATTTTTTGGTAAAATTAGTTATCGGATGATATGCCATAAAATAATTTTTCTATATTCAATCAAAATTGAATAGAAGAAAGAAAAAAACAGAACATTAGAGATTTCATCTATTAACCAATAAGATTTTCTTGAGGGAAATCATGTTTATATATTTATTTATATCTGTGTAGTGATTTATTTCCATTTGATTTTTGTATTTTGTTGTAAATGTTTTTGTAAAGTCCCGACCGTCCACTGCTAATGGGTCATCCACGTCCGCTCTCTCGGCCCGTGGGCCCATCCCATTCGACGGTCGGTCGTTAAATTTTCCAAGGCTCGAAATCATTGTTTACTGACTTTGCAATCACCACCCGACCTAGGCCTTGGCAAAAGGCCCGAACCCGATTACCCGAACCGAACCCGGTCTGTTTAAAGTGGTATGGGTTGGTACCGGATCTGTCAAAAAAAACGAATGGGCCTGAATATTTGCTACTGTTGGGTGTCGGTTCGGGTCGGATAAAACACGAGACACCAAATGCTTACACCTGAAACCCGCCTCTCACTAACCCTAATCCCCTTTTTCTCCAAAATCGTATCGACTCGATTCTCTCTTGATCTTCAAGGCGAAAATCAATGAAACCTTTCCTAAATCTCGATCTCCCAATATCTCATTAACGAAATGATTTCCTAAGTCGGATTATTGAATATCTCCAACTATTTTCGCACCTCATATCTGATTCTCTTCCTCGATATGAAACCGAAACCCTAAGTCTAAGATCCTATAAATACTTCTGCTATCATCATCGTCTCCTCCATCACCTAACTCAAGTAATTAAGCAAAGGTACTCTTCCTTTTACAGAGTACTCGATTCTTGTTTCAATTGTTTTTTCTTGCTTTCAGTTTTTGAGTTTTGGTTAAATTTTTAAGATACAAAAGCTTCTGTTTTATTTCGTATTTATCAAGGATCACGATTCACGAGTAAGCATATGTTCTTTTAAATGAACTTGTTCACTTGTGAAATGAAAACATATCGTGTATGTTGATGTTTGTTGTAAGGAAGTCATATGTTTTGGGTTTTTTTGTACGAGTAATCATACATTATCTTTTCCTGAACTTGCTGTTTTGTTTCGTATTAATCAATTTTCACAAGTAAACTAATTTTTTTTACGAATATATATATATATATATATATATATATATATATATATATATATATGTTTCTTTTCTACATGTAGCAATGAGCTGTTTAGTTTGACCGATACATATGTTTTGCAAAATAATTTTGTACTTGTTGATTTTTGTTTTTGAACTATGTGTTGATGTTTTTTTTGATGTCACTGATGGAAATTTTTTATCTCATTCTCTTGCAGATGGTTTTCTCATCCTCCAGAATCCCACACACTGTTGAAGGAAACATGGACGTTGACCATCATGTTGAAGGAGAAGAGTACCAACAAACTCAAAACCGAGGGAAGGCCATTGCTGTTGAGGCAACTTCTGGTGTCTCTTCTCAGTCCAAAAAGGTGATGAAAGTCGTTGTGCCAAGGTCTGCTGTCTGGAAGCATTTCACCCGAACCAAAGAAAGTCGTGACAGATGCATCTGCCACTATTGTCAGAAGACCTTCTCATGCGCTACCAAATCAGGAACATCAAACCTCCAGAAGCATCTGTCCAGCTGCAAAGAGTACCAAGCATGGATTACCAGTCAAGGTTCAAACAAGATTGAGATCAACAATGATGGCAATCTGAAGTCATCAAAAGTTGCAGAGGCTGTTTTCAGAGAGGCTTCGAATGAGTTGATTGTGCTAGGAGAACTTCCTCTTTCATTTATTGAAAGCTCTGGTTGGAAACACTTCTCCAGAAAGGTAATCCTTTTAATAAATCTTTACCTTTTTTATCTTCTTTTACTTGACAAATTACTAATATATTTTTTATTTACACTTGCAAGGTAAACCTCTACAAGCCACACTCGAGAAGGATTGTAACCAGAGACATCGTTGAGATGTATGTGAGGAAGAAAGCAACTTTGAAAAACTTGCTTCGCACAACCAAACAAAGGGTGTCACTTACAACTGACATTTGGGTTTCACAGGTCACATGTAACTTACTTACAGCCTTTTTTGTTTTATTTATGGTATACGTTGTTGTATCATATAAAGTCAGTTTTTAATGTCACAATTTCTATTCATCTGATATACTTATCACATATTTTTTTGTTAATTTATAAAGTCTGGCCGTGTTGTTTAATTTGTAACAGGTGCAAGTTACATGGTGATAACTGCCCACTTCGTAGACGCAACTTGGCAGCTGAAGAAGCTTATCATAGGCTTCAACTACATGATGGACCACAAGGGTCAGACCATCGCAACTGTGCTGTTGGAGTGTCTAGCTGAATGGGGCATTGAGAAGGTATTTTGCATTACAGTAGACAATGCAACTGCTAATACTTCTGCCATTAGGAAATTCCATAGGGATTTTAGTGAGGTTTCCCCTGAGGCTTTAGTTCTAGATGAGAATTTCTTGCACATGAGGTGTTGTGCTCACATCATGAATTTAATTGCTAAGGAAGGTTTGACCGAGGTAGGAGATAATGTGTTAGCCATTAGGAACGCTATTCAGTATGTTCGTTCTTCAACACCTAGGCTTAATGCATTTGATCTTAGAGTGACCAGTGGGAGAATGAGTCGAGGTAGCTTACCTTTAGATATAAAGACTAGATGGAATTCAACCTTCCTTATGATGTCTAGGGCTCTTCAGTTTAGAACTACATTTGATAGGACGGAGGCAGAAGATAGATTGTATAATGATTATTTTCTGGACATGGAAAATGAGGTTAAAAGGTGCGGACCACCTTCTTTGAGAGACTGGAATGATGTTGAGAAACTCAAGAGGTTTCTGATAATCTTTTACAACAGCACTCTGGTTGTTTCTGCCTCATCGACTGTGAATTCCTACAAGTGCTATGGTGAGATAGTCACCATAGAAAGAAACCTCACTGCACTGGCCAACAGCTTCGATCCTGAGTTGACGGTGAAAGCGTCGGAGATGTTGGAGAAGTTTCTCAAGTACTGGATGGTATGAAGAGTGTCAACATGATGCTGATCTTAGCCACAGTTTTTGATCCAAATCAGAAGATGCAATTTGCAAAGTTGTGCTTTGAGAAGCTCTATGAGAAGGACATCGTAGAGGCTAAAGCAATGCTGGAATCTGTTGGTGATCTTCTCAGGTATATGTTTTATATTGTTGTATTTTAATCTAGTAAACCTCGATAACAATGGCTCCAAAACTTGTATTAATATTTTATTTATGTTATGTTCTCAGGTCTATGTTAAAAGAGTACAACACACGATTCAGGGGGTCTACTGGAGAAGCCTCTCAGTCAAATCTCCCATCATCATCTCAGCCTCCTCCAGATTCGCAAGATGAAGCCACTGATAGAATGGAGTTGGTAGTTGAAGATTTTGGTAATGAGCGGATGGATTGTGTGTACAAGGAGATGGTTGCTGACAAGGGAGAGGAAACAAGGGACGAACTTGACGCTTACTTGAAGGAGGCAGTTGAAACTCCTAAGCTCTTGCTTGGTATTGAGTTCTACATTCTCGCTTGGTGGAAGGTTCACAAGAGGAACTATCCTGTACTAGCTGAAATGGCAAGAGATCTACTCGCCATGCAAGTTTCATCTGTGGCATCTGAAAGTGCCTTTAGCACAAGTGAGAGGATCTTGGAGCCATATCGGAGTTGCTTAACTCACTACATGATAGAAGTTCTCATGTGCACTGAGCAATGGATGCATGTTGACATCAAGGTGAGTGAACAAGTCACTACAAATAAGCAAATGTTTGCTGATGTGGAGCTGCTTGATCGACTTCAGAAAGGTAAGTATATCTCTTCACTTAGTTTTTCTATAATGTCTTATGCACCCGCCTTTTTTATGCTAAGCTCCTTTCTTATGCTTTGTTTTTATGTTGCAGAGTTTCAAGCACAAAGTCTTGATGATTGAAGCTTCAAAGTCGAATCATGAGGTAGAAGAAGGCAGGTGAAGCTTGAAGAATGGAGCTTCAAGTTTTCTTCATTTGGTTTTTATTTCTTTGAAGTTTTGAATAATGATTATCACTTTGGATTTATGAATTTAGTTATGGCTTTAGCTTTGTTTTCATTCTCCGAGTTGTTAAGTTTTTAACTCTACTATCAATAATAAAGGTGCTTTCGTTATATATATATATATATATATATATATGTGTGTGTGTGTGTGTGTGTGTTGCCTTAGGGGCTATGAGGATTTTAATGCTTTATTTCAGTGTTTTCTTCACTTTCTTGCATTGCAAGTTATATAATTCTTTTGATTTTTATGGTTAAATTCGCTACAAATGTTACATTTGAGAACCGAAATACCTACTTAAACCCAAACCCGAAAGTATTCTAGTTCTTACCGGTACCAAGCCAGTCTACCAACCCCGACCCGAACCATATAGCCCCCGAATCGATACCGGACCAATCTTATATTTTACCCGAATGGGACTTGTTTTTTTTACCATTTAAACCCGCACCCGGTTAGGATGGAACCGATACCCGAATGGTACACCGGTTGCCACCCCTAACCCGACATTTCCCCGTGTTTTGGCCTCACTTGTACGCTATCGCGAATCACTTCCCGATAGGTCACTCATCCTTCCACCTACTCCAGCTCAAACACGCTTAACTCTGGAGTTCTTTCAGAATGTGCTCCGGAAAAATTAAGTCAACTTTGGTGACTTAGTTAGCCAAATCAATTCTCTGATGTTTATTGGAAGACATCAATGGCAGTAAACTATCAATTTTGGATTCCAAGAAAAAACACATTTTTCCGTCAGTCTTGATACTATATATTTAACATTGCTCGTAGGAAGATTTAAAATTGTTTGGTAAAATTAGTCATCTATTAACCAATAAGATTTTCTCGAGGGGAATCATGTTTATATATTTATTTATATGTGTGTAGTGATTTATTTCCATTTGATTTTTGTATTTTGTCGTAAATGCTTTTTTTATAAATATATTTTTGATTTGGCAGAAAAAAAAAATCTTTAATATCCGATTGATATCTATCGAATTCGGACCAACGACCCAGGATTGGACCTAAAAGTGTTAATTTCAGTTATCAAAAAGCTGGTCCGAGCCTGCAGCGTGCAGCATTCATGCGAACCGGCTACTTCCAACGTGGCGCTTGTAGATTTGCTTGTCACATTTCATAATATAACAGACAGTAACTATTAATATCGTTTGCTTACACAACACACGTACACGAAAAAAAAAGCGGGGATTTTTTCTTAAAAACTCTGGGAGACACACACAGCAAAGAGAGAACCAGAGAGAAGAAGATAAAGCAAAAAAAAAAAAAAAAACAATGGCGACCTTTAATTCAACGGTCACGATTCTCTCTCCCAAATCGATCCCAAAGATCATCAACTCGAAACTCGGAGTTAGTGTTTCTGATCAGACCGCCGGTTTCTCTCCTAACGTCGTGAAATGTGTCAGCTCCTCCTCTTGCCGGAGATTGAAGCTAGCGAAGATGGTCTCTGCGGCTGGACTGTCGCAGATCGAACCAGATATCAACGAAGATCCCATTGGTCAGTTCGAGCTTAACAGTATTGAGATGGTAAAGATTTTGAATCAAAGTTCGTGGGGGGGGGGGGGGGGATTTGGTGAAAGTGGTTGGTGTTCTAAAAGGGTGGGTTTCTGTATTCTGGTTACAGGAGGATTTCAAGTATGGATATTACGATGGAGCTCATACTTACTACGAAGGAGAAGTTGAAAAGGGTTGCTTTTAATTTTTATTTTGTTTTACTCTTCGATTCTTCCTTCTTCTTGTATCAGTTTCTTGAATCCTTTTTAATGTTTTTGTTCTTCTTCTTCAGGAACGTTTTGGGGAGCAATTGCAGATGATATTGCTGCTGTGGATCCTCCATCTGGGTTTCAAGGTTTAATCTCTTGGTTGTTTCTTCCTGCTATTGCTGCTGGCATGTATTTTGATGCTCCGGTACTTGCTTTCTTCCATAAATTTTCATTACTGCATCTTGTCTTAGCTGTTCCGACCAAACCCATACAAGCTAAGACACAGTGGGTCAACTTGTACAGATGTTTAGCTGCTCATGTCTTAGCTATGTTAGTCTATAACCATAACTAGCCTCGGGTCTCTGAAACTAGACTACAGATTTTGGAAGTTAGTTAAAGGTAAGGATGTCTCGAATAATAGACTGTTGAAAATGTAGGTTGTTGTTTAGCTTTTGATTGAGCGGTTGGTATTGCTATTTAAGAGTTAGAGCCTCTCATTAATCAAGTCTCTATTACAGTTTCGGTTTGGGAAGAAGAGGAATAACAAGTGTTTATGTGATGCAGGGTGAGTACTTGTTCATAGGTGCGGGTTTGTTTACCATAGTGTTCTGTATAATAGAAATGGATAAACCAGACATGCCCCACAACTTCGAACCTCAGATTTACAAAATGGAGAGAGGAGCTCGTGACAAGCTCATTAATGACTACAACACTATGAGTATTTGGGACTTTAATGACAAGTATGGTGATATCTGGGATTTCACCGTCGAGAAGGATGATATCGCCACAAGATAATATGTTGATTCTCACAAAAATAATGATGACATTTGATGAAATTGTTTATAAATGAAACGTGCTACCATGTATAATGTATTCTTTATGCGCTTCATAGTCTCTTCAAACCTTCCTAGAATGTTACAGGGTTCTGTTTCTTTGTATAAAATGTTCACTACATCTACAGGAATCGCTTATGTTGTCGAGGGGTGTTGCAATCAATATCTCTTAGAAGTGGCGATGATAAATTTAATCAATCGCAATGCTTATTAACAATATATATATATATACATACATGTCCGCGCTTCACGCGTAATATTATTGTTTTTCTTTTGGCATCAAAAGGCTGTTCCATTATTCAAACTTGAGGTGGTCTGTGAATCCAGACCGGAATAGAACAACCAAAGTAACAAAGAGATCTATGAAAAGTACGAGCAGTCCTTGGAATGTAGCAGATCTTGAAGCTCGAGTAGCACATCTTGAGTGTTTGGATCATTTCCAGCTCCGTCGGAAAATTTGGCCAAGCTTGTGGTTCCGTCAGCATTTTAATTAGATCCTTACAATTTGTACCAAAACACTGACAGTCCGAGTGTTGCAGCATGGTCTCCATAGCCCATCTTAGCGCTTCCAACTCCGAGTGTATCGCTGACTCCCGCCTCCTCATATTTTTGGTTCCCATGAGTTGGATATTTCCCCTACTATCCTTCTAGACCCATCCCATTCCACTGAATTGATCGGTAGAGGTCCATGAACCATCCACCAGACAGATTTCACCCAAGCTTAAGACTTGTGGCTGCTGGATATTTTGACTCATCGGCATGGTCACTTTTACATCATGCCAAGCTTGACATTCACCCTCTGCATACCTGACTAATTCAGTTGGATCTCTCTCTATTCCTCTGGATAGTTTATCATTTCTAGCTTTCCAAATGTACCAAATAATCCAAGGATATGGGTCTCTATCATTTTCTGGCTCCATGATACTGTTCTTCCTCCAAAAGAGATAGCCATATTGTTGTAGATGCTTGGACTAGGAAAAATATGAGGGTTGGACGGTGTAGATGATTGTGCTCATGCTTGTAATGCTGGTGGGCATTCAAAGATTGCATGAGTGACTGTTTCTTCTGGTTCTCCACATCTCGGACAAAAATTGTCACATAGCATATTTCTTCGTACCAGATTCCTCGTAACCACTACATGCCCTGTGATTAATTGTCAAATAAGGTGGCGAATCTTCTGTGGTGAGTCTACTTTTCAAGCAAAGGCTTGGAGTTTAGTTATACTGGGTTCCAGAACTTGTTTGTCCTCATCTTTCTTCAAAATATTTGTAGCTACCTAGTATACGGATTTGACTGTATATTGTCCATTTTTTGTATAACTCCAGCAGAAGGTATCACGTCGATGTGTTGGGCTTATGGCCAAACTTTGTATCATCGGTATATCCTCCTGATCTAGATACTGCTCCAGCAAACGACTGTCCCACTCTTTTGTCTCAAAATTAATAAGGCTGCTCACTGTCATATCCGGATTCACCGCTGGAGCCTTAGGGCGAGCTGATCTAGCAGGTATTGACGGAATTCATGGATCCTGCAACACCTTTATTTCATAGCCTGGATGCACTTTGCTCCTAATACCCAACAGTAATAGTTTCCTCGCTGCTACTATACTTGTCCACACATAAGATGGGGTATCTACTGCACCTACTCTCAACGGCGAGCTCAATCGGTAATATCTCCCCTTTAATACTTTTGCCACCAGTGAATCTGGAACTGAACGAGGCGCCACAATTGTTTTACTAAAAGAACTAAGTTGAATTCATGGATCATACGAAAGCCAATTCCTCCTTCTTCTCTAGATGCACATATCTTTTCCCACTTGGCTCAGTGAATTCCTCTTTCCGGGGGATTTGAACTCCACCAAAATTGTGCAATGACACTTGCTAGGTTTTCATATATCTCTAGAGGGAGCAGGAAGCTAGACATCACATAGGTCGGGAGAGCCAGTAAGATCGATTTGATAAGCACTTCCTTCCCACCTTTTGATAACCATCTACCAGTCCATCCATATACTCTATGTGATAACTTATCTTTTAGGAACGCAAATAGCTTACATTTGGATCCACTAATATCCTCTGGAATTCCCAAATATGTATCTATTCCACCTTCATTTTGAATACCCAGTGTATCTTTGATATGTTGTCGCTCATTGGCTGGAATCCTCTTGCCAAAGAGCAAGGAGGATTTGTCAAAATTTATGCACTGTCCAGATGCTTGTCCATATTTTCTGACTACTTTCATAACTTCTTCACATTCACGGGGCTCTGCCTTACAAAAGAACAGACTATCGTCAGCAAAGAGAAGGTGAGATACGGGGGGGGGGGGGGGGGGGGGGGGGGGGGTGGTAGCATGTGCGACTCGCATCCCCGTTATCTTTCCTTGGTTCTCTGCTTGACTAAGAAGGCTAACGAGCGCTTTCGTGCATAGAATAAATATGAAAGGAGACAAAAGATCTCCTTGGCGTAAACCTCTCTCTGGAACTATATTTCCCCTTGGCTCTCCATTCATCAAAACTTGGTACTTAACCGAGGTGATACATCTCATAATCCACTCAATCCATACCTCTGAAAAGCCCATCTTTCTCATGACTGCCTCAATAAATGACCATTCCATCCTATCATACGCTTTGCTCGTATATGTCTTTATGTCCATTCTCTTTACTCGTCCTCCTGGTTTAGTTCGCAAGGCATGGAACATCTCCTGTGCTATCATAATATTATCTGTGATTTGTCTTCCAGCAACAAAGGCTGACTGGGTTTCAGATATCAGTTGAGGGAGGATTTTTTTCAATCTTTGGCATAAGACCTTAGATATTATTTTGTAGCTGACATTACATAGACTGATGGGTCTAAACTTTGTCATCTCTTTCGGCTTGTCCGTCTTAAGGATCAGACAAATATTTGTATCATTTTAATCCATGTGCCATTGTTCCTTGGAAGAGAAATTGATTAACCATACGAGTTAAATCATCCTTCACAATATCCCAAAACCTCTGATAAAAGGGGGCAGTCATTCCATCTGGTCCAGGGGCCTTTTCTGGTGCATAGCGAAAAGTGCTAATTTAATCTCCCATTATGTTACTGGCGCTGTAAGATCTTCACTTTGGGGCCCCGTTATCGTTGTCTTAACCTCTGCAAGCGCTTCTGTTATATCCTCTGAATTGGAGGATTCGAAGATTTGCCTAAAATAACTAGTGGCAATGGCTACCAGTCCTTCCTCATCCTCTACCATATTTCCATTTTCATCTAGGAGCTGTGTTATCCTATTTTTCGCTCTTCTCTGTCTCACTAGTGCATGGAAAAATTTTGAATTCCTGTCACCCTCCCTTAACCAGAGTACTCTGCTCCTCTGTCTCCAAAACATCTCTTCCGCCTTAAGGGCGGTTGATAGTTCCTTTAGAGCAGCAGCTATTTCCTCGGATGTAGCATCATCATTTGAGTATATCTCTTCTACCTTCTCCTTAAGTTCCTCCACTTGTTTTGCTGAGTTCACATTGTTCTCTCTCCTCCATTGGCTTAAAGATTTTCTACAACTAACAATATGATCCATAATATTTGCTTCAGGAGGTAGATCCTCCGATTTCCATCCTTCGAGAATGACCTGCCTTAGTTCCTCATTATCTAGCCAACGTTTATCAAATTTGAATTTTTGTTTTCCTCCTTGCCGGTCTGATGAGGATATCAGCAAGGACCAGACGATGGTCCGAGCCCCATAGCCTGAGATACCTCACTGCTGTATGTGGGAACTTCTCATGCCAATCCTCATTTCCTACTGCTCTGTCTAAGCGGCATCTCACTGTCGTCCCTCCTGACCGTTTACCAACCCACGAAAGCATGTTCCCACTAAATGGAAACTCCAACATGCCACAATCATTTAACATCTGCTTGAAAGGTAAAAAAGAGCTATCAGAGCGCCGTCTGCCTCCTTCCTTTTCACTGTGATCAATTATCTCGTTAAAATCCCCAATCATGAACCAAGGTCCATCTCTAAGTTGTTGAGAAACGCATAAGACATTCCCAAACATGATACCTACGTTCTAAAACAGGATCTCTATAAACAAATGTCATGAAGACTTTTATTCCATCAATGACTGCCTCAATGTCAACCATTCTGTTATTTGAAAATAAAACATTAACTTGAAAATCATCCATGTAAAAAAGAGCTAAACCTCCGCTGACACCAAGTGGCTCAACGGTAAACAAATGATCAAATCCTAAGTCGGCCTGAATTTTTTGCAACAGCAGCCTCCTATTCTTCGTCTCAGAAAGAAACACAAGTCCTGGGCGATGCTTCTGACACATCTGCGTAAGGCGTTGAACTGTGAGGTTGTTCTCAATCCCTCGACAGTTCCAACTGATTGTCTTCATGGATATTTTGCGGATGGATATTTGGAATCCATCAAACCAGCACTTGTAGAACTCACTCGTGAGTACTTTGAGTCATGACGTATACGTCTTTCTCTGTCTTTCTCTCCTGCCAAAGCATGCCTACACGACATTACTGATCGCATGCGTGGAGATCCTCGACGGAGGAACTCTGTTTTTTTATTCTGGATGCCCAAAGGAGCATTAGATTTCATACCACTCTTAGAACACCTCGACTCCTTTTTAGTCACTTTCATTGATTTTTCAGCCGTTACGGTAGACTGACCCTTTCCTTCCATGTCCATGAGCTCCTCACCCAGCAAGTCATCTTCTTGATCGTCACAATCCATCATGGTGCCTTCATATGGTTCCACCAGTTCCATCTATATTATTAAAGTAGAAGTAGCAAATCGGAGTGTTTGTACACTTGGATAGTAGTATTAAAAAATTATGAAGTGTTTGGTTATATGATAGCATTAAAACATGGATAGCATTAAAAAAAATTATGGTTTTTTTAGCAATATAAAAAATCAAATTTTAATCAATATCTCATCAAATATATTCAGTTACCATAACTCACATACATGTAATAAATCGCAGAGAAAATATCCTACTTTCAAATATGGAAACAATAAAAGAATTACTAGATTATGATAAATACATGATACATCTGCATTGTTAATTTATAGGATCAGATTTCAATATAGTTCTGTAGACCACTTAAATGGAAAATAAATAAACATTTATTAAACGAAAAAGAATTAATATCGCAAGAAATTGGGTTTGAGGCATCTAGAATATATATAATATTTCCATAAGAACTATAAAAATATTATAATATTCTAAATTATAACCTCTCAGGTCCACCTCCTATTGTAATTACGTGACATGCAAACATATTCATGTTTTATATGATTAAGTGTCTCTTTAAATAGAAAAGTACTATAGTTTATTTCTTTAAATATTTCAGAAATGAGTTTTAAAAACTATTTACAGGTTGTTATATAGGAACAAATTATATAACCTATAAATAGGAACGGGTTATAACCTTCAATATAATTTTGAGTTTTTTTTTGCATCAAAGCTAAAATGTTTTTTTCTTTAGTTATAATTTTTACAATAATACGTCGTAAAACGGGTTATAATATATAAATATAAATAAAGCTTTGCAGTATATTTTTTAAAATATTTTCACAAATTCAATAGTAAGCATACAAGATCTGGACATATCTGTTCGGGTATTTAGGATTCAAAAATATTTTAAATGTCCAATAAATTTGAAAAATACCCATGAAAAATACTCTAAATATTTAAATATCCAAAATTTTAAAATTTTATTGAAATCTGATCCGATGAACCAAAAAATACCCGAAATTTTATCCGACTATCTAATTTTTTTTAAAAAATCAGATTTTACCTGAAACCCAAAACTATTGTAAACCCAAGCTCAAAACTTAAAAAAAAAATATTTGTAATACCTGAAACATATTTAAAATACCCTAATATACTTAATATACACACAATTTTTCTGACTAGGTTTCATATAGGATTCAAACTCAAACAAAGATCCCTCGAGTCCAAAAGAAATATTTAATAGGTAATATTATCTCAACATGGATCCAAGCCAATCTAGAGATTGGGTCGGTTTCGGTTTGATCTTTTGTCCAGATTAAATATACAGGTTTTAGATAAAGTTATATAAATATATATATATATATATATATATATATATATATATATATATATATATATATATATATATATATATATATATATATATATATATATATATATATATATATATATATATATATATATATATATATATATATATATATATATATAAAATCTTAAATAAACTATTCATAGAATATGAATTTATATTATAAAACAATGTCAAAAACCCGCGCTTTCGAAGCGCGGGTCAAAATCTAGTATCACTTAAAGCACCAATTATTTGTTCATTCCCTAACGCATCAATTGATTTTTGTGGAGAGAAGGTGAGAGCTTGATGCAGATTACCACGAACTGTAACGTTGTCTTCCATAGGATGATATTTTGGATAATATAATTATGTGGTCGTCTATATTTGTTAAAAACATTATTTTGTGTTTATTTTAATGTGTTATATAGTAATATGTAATATATTAATTTATTATGTGTTTATTTTATTTTTTTTAATAATGTGTTGTTGTGTGTATAGTAGTACTTATTAGTGGTGAAGTGAACATCTGATGTAAAGCATATTGAATTTCAATAACTTTGCATTTAGCCATTTGTTTATTCTAAGATTGACAGTTTTAGCATTAAAATGTTGTATTTTTTTAATTATTTGAACATTATTTTTTTAAGGAATTTTTGCTTTCTTCCTATATTTTGATATTAAGCTGTCACCATCTATGTATTTAGTTTACTTTTCCGGTGTGATGTGCTTTTCATTTTCACCAAAAAAACTCACCTCCATGCTCTTATTCTTTGTCACATTTTTCTCATGTATAATTATATGGTATTTGTTATAAATCAGGTTTATAAGTTATCAGTTGTGTGGTTGTTTCTCATGGAGTTGTAAGCTATTCCAGACAATATTGGCTGCTTTTCTTCTTCCTTAGATTTTGACTTATGTTAGGAACTGAATCTCCTTAGGTTGGGTTAGAGTTTAGTTATCTTTGATGTTGTTTTCCTTGTCGTTGGCTTACCGTCGACGGTCCCTGCATTTCCTGGTTTTCAAGATCTGACTTTTGGTGATCTACCTTATATGCTCTCTTTCATAACTTGAGTATGGCTCCACGGTTTTATGATTTCATTTTAACTTATACTCTCCTCTATGTTCTCTCATCTCATTTCAGCTTTCATCACTGTTCGCGTCTCTTATAGCTCTCTCTTTCGCTATGTTTGCCACTCCATATTTGGAGAGTGTTTTCCTTTGTGTATGCTCTGTAGGTTTGGAAGGTTGTTTCTTGTCTCAAGGTTGGACTCTGATTTTTTGGTGGTTAACTTCCATTCTCCCTCTCTCAGGTTGTTTCTCTTCTTCTCATGTTTCCTTAAGTATAAGTGTGCGGAGTTAGTCTCTTGCAGCTTTGGTACCTTCTATCCACTGCTTTTTGATTCTTCGCTGGCATGTACGTCTTGTTTGTGCTTTGTTTAATTTGTGAAGTGCTTCTTATTTCTTAACTAGTGGTTGTTCTTATGATGCTGCTTCTTAGCGATTTTGACCATCCGTTGATTATTCTTCCTATAACCCATTTTATTGGTTCTTTGCGTTGGTCCTTGATCTCGCTCTTTTGTCTCTCGACACATTGCTTTGTATCAAAGTTTATCTACTATTTTCTGACTTCTGTTTGTTATGTCCGAGATATTTTTTTAATAAAGTGAGGAAAAAACAGTTTTTGTTCTTGAACTTTGTTCAGTTTTAAAACTTTATTGAGTTAGTGTTGTTTTTGCATTTTGCTTTTCTATATGATTATGAAAATTTTATGTTTAGATTATGTTTATGATCTAGTATATTCATCTAAGTTTTGTTAATATTAAAATCAAAATATAATTTGTAAATAAAATAATAGAAAGTTAAAAATAAAAAGAAATTGAAAATTTATGTTATTTTTTAGTTGTGAATAAATTATATATTTAAGCTATATTTATTTTAATTTAATTATTCTTTATTCATCTTGCATTTTTGTGACCCATAAAATAGATTATCAAAATTTAAATGATAAAGATTAGTGTGAAAAGAATTAAATAGTGCATAATTAGAAAGTAGTGAGCCAAATTGTAATAATTTATAGAAGAATGACCTAAAATGTAAAAAAAATATGACACATGTCAGCAAATTCCCTTTCACATGTCACAAGAAGAGCGAAAAGTCTCTTTTATATAGATAGATATAAGTGATGTAATAGATTTTAACCAAAAAAAAAAGAAATGACCTAATAGTTGAACTAAGATTATAAATATTTTTAATAATTTTGAGGTTTGTGTATATAGTCTAGAGGTCTATTTGCGAATATTAATAAAAAATAATATAGAGAAAAAATGATATGAAGAAATTTCATATCTTTTATGATATCACATCATATTGATATCTTGATCCATTAATCTGATTTAAAAAGTGGTTCAATCATTCCATGAATTGATGGCCAAAAATAGACTAAATTACTTTGAGATAGCTAGAAAATAAATATGCGCTATTATCTCGAATGAGGATGTTGAAAATATAAAAGAGACTTACATAATATATAAGAGATTTGAATCACTCCACTTACGATCAATTGGTTTTAAGTTAGAAGTCCAAGAAACTTAATATTATATCAAAACTGAAGTTTGATTTCTTGTTCATTGGATGCACATTAGTATTGTTCATCAAGTACTATTCATAACAGTGATTTTCATCGGATACTATTCACGGCGGTACTATTTTCAGGTAAATTCACTGTAATACTGTTTATAGGATACTGTTCATAGGACACTGTCCACACCGTAATATTCATTGGTACTATTCATCAATTTAGGGTCTATTGATTTTGGACTTTTGTGACTCAATTTTGAGATATTTCAGATCAGTTGAGTTTTGTTTGGTTAGTTGATGGTGGAAGTCGAAATTTTTTTATTGGAATAGATCCCAAGAAAGTGATTTTAGAGTTGTTAAAAAGTTACAAAAAGGCAATTCATTAAGAGATAACAGTTTAATGGTGCACCGGTTGTTTCACACACAGTTACGATGCAACTTTATTTTCATGTCAAAAACGCTTTTACAAAAGAGCAATGAAACAAATTTTGAGTGATCTTTGCTTAAAATCATAAATATCTAATTTCTCTAGTGAAATTTATTTATGGATAAGCTAATAATTGATAGTGGAGATTCACATCATTTGACAGGTAGATTGAGCTCCTTTGTTGAGTTCTATTGAGTCTCATCATGTTTTGTTGGGTTACCTAATGAAAAGTGTGTAGTTGTTGATAGAGAAGAAAGTATTGTTTTGACATAGAAGTGTTCTTGAAGACATGATGTCTTCTTTATGATTTTGGAATGCAAATGGTGACTGAAATGGGTGAAAGAAGAGAAAAAAAATATATTTTCTTTAAGGTATATTAGGGATTTTTCCGGGATACGCCCGGTGTATTTGTATAAGCTTTAGTTAAATTGAATAATTACAAGAAATATATATAGAATGATAACTAAGATGAGTAAAACTCAACCAAACCTAGTTATGATTTAAAACCCATTTTATCTTATTTATTGAGGTTTTGTAAAAAACAATAGTCAAATTTTCAGTCGATTTAAACTTTGTTTTAACTTTAAAATTATTGAGTTGTAGTACCAATTAAATTGAACAGTTTCATAATAGAAATAAATTTGAATAATAAATTGATCCAAGCATAAAGATAATATTATTCTCCAAACCAGTTCATGAAAAAAACATTATAAATAAAATAAATATCAGAACAAACCAGTTTTAAGAACAATTATTTCAACAAACCATCACTGTAACTTTATATTTTCATCATATTAACCAATAATGACTCTCTAAATTAAGAATTTCAGCCTTGTCTCAAAGAGATTAGTCTTTACTTTTATGTTGCTCTGTAGCTTAGATGACTTATTTTAAAGTTATAATATGGTGTTTAACAAAGTTATATATGGCGAAGATTTAATTTAATATTCACAATTTTCTATTACATATGAAGATTTTTGCTTAATGAATATAATTTGAAGTAGTGGTTACAATGTTTGTTCTCTTGGTATAAGTCTTTAAATAGCTCTCCATGATGTGATTGACTCTCCATTTTATACTCTTTTCATCGGAACTGTTTCCAATCAAATGTGTTCAATCATTGTAATTACTACTAATGTTTGTGTTTAACTATGTCTGTTGTTGGCCCAGTTATTCATTGTAATGTCACAAAAGAGCATACAAATATTGTAAAAAATGTAATCCGTTTGTTTTCTTGTTGGAACAAATTCACGGAAATTATTTTCAAATATATGGTGTAAAATTAATACTTTCAACGGCGGGCATGTCTCACACATTGTCTTCTTAAGTTCTATATGTATCTTAGCTAATGTGTTAATCAAATAATTTTTAAAAGGTTCCCAACTTGGATTTTGATATATACATCTTTATGTGTATATATAGTCTTCAAAATCTCCAGAAACATTTACTCTTTCTTTCTTTCTTCCTGTGCAAAGATCACTTTCTAGTCCCCAAACGTTATCTTCTTCATCTCATGAGATTCTTCCAGACATTAGCAATAAACCAAGAGGGACAGAGAGCTAAAAGAAAAATTACTTAAACTCCTCCATCCCATGTCATTTTAGCTCCGGACCTCCGGTAATTAATTTGACAAATACTTTAGAAGATAGAGTATCTTCAGATGTCTCATGGACTTGTTTCTTTCAAGTCTTTGGTTTGTCTTCGTCCCTGTGTTAAGGAAAGAAACAAATCTCTTAGTCTCAAGCTCAACAATTGATTAGTGAATAAAAGATGAATGGTTGTCCTAAAAAAGAGGATTAATGGTAACATTAGCACCATTGTCTCTTGATGGAATTTATTGGCAACTGATATTCTCCTTTTATTAGTGAACCCATGCAAAATCTAACTCTTCAACAATCTGGAAATAAACTCTGATTTAAAACGAAAAGGACTAAACAAAAACATTGCTATGATCTTTTACAACTCCTGAACAAAGAAAGGAGTCTGTTTTTTAAATTATTACCTCAGAAGCTGCGAACTTGATGTATACAGATGACCCATTCTCAAACAACTTCGGACACAGTTTCGTTGGAAAATTTGGTATCATCATCATCTCTTTAGAAAATCGTACTGAATTGGGATCTTCTCTGCAGGAGTGTACCTTCATCAAGCCACAATGCATTTATGTTATGGTAAAGATTGACTCTTAAAGCATAGTTTTGGGTTCTTACTTAGAAGACTCTTTGTGACATTAGCTGAAGGAGTCACAAGAAACTTCTTCTTGGTTCTTCGTGTTAAGAATGGAGAGAGGAGAGTGCTTGTTTGGATTAGGTTCCTCTTTGTTCCTTAAGCTGTGTGTCTTCGTCCAACATCGTGCCCGGCTTCTCCGTCTGCATCATTTATTTTATTTGATCATTAGAAAGTGCTTTCCCTTTTAAATATGAAAGAGTAGTAATATTTGTTTACCTATTTCCCGGTCAAGTGAGCGTAGAAGAAGTTGAGGGATATCTTAGCTTCTATAACTTGGCAGTAAACAACAGCTTTGGGAAGAGAGTTTTTCAGTGAGTCACATAGCATGTTTATGTACGCACTTACGTTGGATCCTGAGATTATCAATTCATAGGCAAGTCACATTTGATATGTCTCATTCGTAGTAAGGGAAGGCAGAGACACGTACCGATCTTTCTGAAGTGATTATCAGAGTAGATGTCTGCATTTGGTGGTGAAGCATCTGTTGGGTGTGGTTTCTTTTGCTCGGGTCCAAGGTGAAGTTTCCTGAAGAACTCACCCGTGAGGTAGCTGGGTTCCATGTCCACCAGAACAAAACCGTTTTCCTGCTTCTGTTTCTGAATCTTTTAAGCGATACATTGCAGCTGCTGCTATATGCCTATTTCACATGCTTGAGTGATAATTATTCACCTCCTGATAGAAAGAACAACAACAGCATTTTAGGTTTGAAACGGAAAGTAAATATTAGGTAGCAGCTAGACATGAGTAAACAGCTTAAATCTCAAAATTTTAGCAAGAAGAGCATAAGATAATACCAACATGTAGAGAATCAGCGGTGCTACCGGGGCAGTTGAAGCTTCTCTAAACCTTCTGAAATGGTAACAGTAACTGATTGTTATTTCATAAGAGAGAATTTAACAATCAATTTGGAATCTAACAATCCCTAAAATAACATAAATTGGTAAGTACCGAAGGATATACAACGATTGAAAATGATTATATTAGGTAGTTCTTATACCTGCTCATGTATCAACAACATCGCAAGACCAAGTTAAAGCCCTTCAGAACTATTATCTGTGAGGTTCTACTCAGATTAGGAGACACAAAGGTGGTAGGTTCCGTCAGTCAGTGTGTAGACGAAGAGGTGAATAACATCAATGGTTATTTATAGTGTGAGAAAGGGGAGAGTTTTGATCTGGTGTGACTACTGAACTAATCACTGCATATCCCATCTCTCATGAAGAGAGAAGTAAAGAACATAAATGAATGAGTAATTGTTGAGCTAGATGACTTCACAGTAACAGAGTTTAGAAATTGAAAACGGTGATGATGGAGTGGAAAAGTCGGAGAACGCTGTCAACTACTAAGATCCTGCTGAAAAAGAGAGAAATGTTTAAGATGGACCACTCCGATTTCTAATCAGCCCAGTAAGTGTGGCCCGAGTTTAAAACAGTCTGACGTGGCGTGGCAAAATTTAGCTTCAATATTGGTTGATTTTATGAAGTGATGTGGATAGCTTTAGAGTGGAGGATATTCTCCTTTTAGACATATTTGAAGTGTTAGAAGAGGATCTAGAGAAAATTGACTAAAGAAATGTAATTCAAAGAGAGAATAAGGTAGAATCACTAAAATTTTGACATAAGAAAACGGGACATGCATAGGAAAAGGTAATCATGAAATTATCTGATGTTGATATTGGAAGTATTGGTGTATATGGGCATGACATATGCTTCAAAGCAAAAAAAAAAAGTCAAAAGTGAGCTTCCGCTGAGTTCAAGTAAAAGCAAAAAGTTATTTGAGATGATACATTGTGATCAATGGGAACCATACCAGAAGTCTATCTTGAGTGGTTTTCTTATTTTTTTTACGATTGGGGATGATTATTATAGAGTTGTACGTATGGATGTTACTTCTTTTGAATAAGACTCGAGTTGAAAGAATTATAGTGGGTATTTTTGCTTTAGTTTAAAGAAAATTTAATAAACATGTTAGGATAGTATAAAGTGATAAAAGTAGCGAGTTCTTGAGGATGTGATACTATTTTCATCGATTGGGAGTGATAAATCAGACTTCGTTTGTGGGTACACTTCAGAAATTGAAAGATTGAGTGGAAACATTTGCATATAATTAATGTGGCACATGCTTTGAGGTTTCAAGAAATTTTTCCTATCGAGTTTTGGGGCCAGTGTGTGGGTAGGGTACATCACATTTAATAAACATGACTTTGTGTGAAATACACAAGAGAAAATCCTTATGAGATTTTGTTTGGGGGGGGCACTCTTTTAAATAGTGAGATACATATATTTGGATGTCTCGCATATGCTTATAATCAGAAGCGTCATGACCAAAAGTTTGCTAGTCATAGTAGAAAGTGTGTTTTATCGGTTACCCTTACGCAAAGAAATTAAATGGTGGACTATGTTGGATTTGAAAACAAGAGAAAACAATTTCTCTCAAGATGTATCTTTCATCGAAGATTAATTTCCTTTCTTTGAAGCTCACAAAGAACCAAACAAATAAGGCAGTGACAAATTGTGACGTAAATCACAAGAGGCTTATGCTTAGTTCAACAAACTATACAATATGGGTCATACAAATGAGTATTCTACTCAAAGTACATAATGTATAGGGGAATATTGAAACAAAAAGTGATGATAGTGAGAAGATTGATGTGGCAACAGCTCTACTGTTTCAATTGATACCCGAGACATTTATCTTGCAGGTTGGAGAGCTGGAAACAACAAAGAAAGTATGAAATGCTATTAAAGAAAAACATGTTGGAGCATAAAGATACAAAGAAAGCAAGGTTTCAGACACTGATGGCTGAATTCAATAGATTAAATATGATAGTTACTTTAACAAAAATTGACGAGCTATCCGAGATTTCGTCAAAATATGCTGCCCTAGGAGAAGACATCGAAGAATCAAAGCTTGTTACTCCCTCTATTTCAATTTACTTGTCATTCTACACTTCGGCACACAAATTAATAAAACATTTAATTCTGTATATGTACTAGATAAAAACATCATTACCAATACATCTAACTAGATTTCAATCAATAGAAAAATAGATTAGAATAAAAATTCAATAAATTTTGCATTGAAATCATAAAACGACACTTATTTTGAAACGGAAATTTGCTCTAGAACGACATCTAATTCGAAACGGAGGGTGTAATAAATTTCTTAAGTTTTTCCCTCGGAAAATTATATATACATCATGGCTTCGCCTGAACAAGTATTGGATCTGAAGAATACTAATTTTTAAGATATCATACGGTGTTGAAAGCCTATGAAGAACGTGTTTCTGGAGAAGAAGAAACTCAAGAAGACCAAAGCAAGCTGATGTATTCATATATATAATCTTAATCTTCTCTAGACTATAATGGAGAATATAGAGGAAACACAGGTTGTGGAGGATGTTTCTATAAAACGGGAAGAGGCCGTGGACGATTTAATGGAGCAAGAGACACGTCAAAGATAGTATATTTTTGGTGTGATAAGATAGATCACTTTGCTTCGTATTTTCCAGATCGATTGCTTAAGCTGCAAGAGACATAAAAAAGAAACAAAAGAATGACAATGATGACATACAAGATGGTGATGAACTTATGATGCATGAAGTAATGTACTTAAACAAAAAGAAGGTTATGCTGAGCAAGTATGAAGCAAACACCAAAGAAGAAAAAATGTGGTATCTCAACAATGGAGCTAGAAAATCATATAAATCAATGATACTTGTACAATATCAACAATTATATTACAAGAAATGTGAAATTTGGAGATGATTCACATTTAAAAATCAAAGGAAAATGGTCTATTGAATTCGTTGATTGGAATTGATAACCAAGAATGATGTGTGACGTCTACTTTATTCAGATATGAAGAGCAATATCATCAGTCATGGACCAGACACAGAATCAGGATGTGTAAGATTGAAGGGAGAGTATCCCACCATGCATGATCGTGATGGAAGGTTCCTTATCAAGGGAAATAAAATACATTATGTGCTTACTCAAAACAACAACCAGTGATTCAAGGCTGGGACACATCAATTTTGAGACAATTAAATCTATGATACAACAAGAAATTTTCTTTGTAATTCCACATTTGTGGATCCTAAAACCTACACTAGGACTTCGGTAGTGAGATTTTTTTTTGTTAAAGATTAGGGAAGAAAATAATGTGGACACTACAAAAAAAGTTGCCATTGATAGCACATTCTCATAGCTCGTTTTACTGAACTGCTATGTTACATTAGTCAGAATTTTTATTTTAATACAATAGCATTAGATATACGCTAAGATATTGTTAGAATAACCGGGAAACAAAAATTAGACTTTCCGCGAGACACTTAGCTAAAATTCCTAATTCTCTAACTTTTCCCTCTCTTCTCTCTCACTTTTCCCTCTTCTCTCTCACTTTCCCCTCTCGTCTCTATCACTATTCACTTTAACCCTAACACTAAAGTTCGATTCTGCCGCTCTCTCGATTCCCCACTCGTCTTCGATTCACATCCAGTTCTCGACCTCAAGGTATTGGATGTCGGAATTACGACATCTCTGCTCATCTCCTCCTCCCTCCTTCTCCTCGAAATTGAATTGTTTTGAGTTATGATTTTTGTTGTTGCTTAGATTTTTTTCTTGCTTTGAGTCATATCCGTAACAAGTTTATCATTTTGTTGTTGCTTAGATTTTTGATTCTTGATTGTAGATTTATCATTTTCGATTTACACTACAAAAGGTTGTAGCTTCGGTTTTGATTTTGTCTAAAAAAGATATTTGTTTTAAGTCTTCGGTTTTGATTCGATTTATTTTGTATGAACCTGAGAACAACTTGACAATTTTTTTATCTTACAACTCAGAAAAAGTCTTCGGTCTAGATATTAGTTCGAACTCAGAATGGTGGATAAAGAATGGATGCATCTAAGCAGGTAATGAATTTAATCATATATGTTTGGTTTCATTTCATGTTTCATTTCTACTTGTTTTTGGTTTTCTGCTTTTGTTTGTCACTCACAGAATTGATCCAGCTTATGAGATAGGGGCTTCAAAGTTTGTAAGGGATGTGGCTTCTGCTTTGGGAGGGATTGATATGATTGTATGTCCCTGCATTGACTGCCGTAATATAGATCGTCATCCAGGCAGTGTGGTCGTTCACCATCTTGTTACTAGGGGAATGGAGGAGGGTTATAAGACGAGGGCTGATTGGTATCTACATGGAGACTTGAACTCAGGGGTTGCAGCTGAAAGCAGAGTTACTGATTGGAATGAAGAGGTCTTTGGGTTATACAGAGCTGCTGAGTATTTTGATGAAGAGTTAGCGTCGGGGGATTTATCTGAGATGGCAGAGGGGGACGACAAGAAAGAAGATGAGTTCTTGGCGAAGCTAGCTGATGCTGAAACACCACTGTATCCAAGCTGTTCAAACCATAGCAAGTTGTCTGCAATTGTTTCACTGTTTAGATTGAAGACACAAAATGGGTGGTCTGATAAGAGCTTCAATGATCTGCTGGAGACACTGGCGGAGATGTTACCTAAGGAAAACGTGCTGCATACATCTCTGTATGATGTGAAGAAGTGTTTGAAATCCTTTGACATGGGGTACGAGAAGATTCATGCTTGTGTCAATGACTGCATTCTATTCAGAAAAAAATTCAACAAGCTTGAGAAGTGTCCAAAGTGCAAGGCTTCAAGATGGAAGACTAATATGCACACCGACCAGAAGAAGAAAGGAGTCCCACAGAAAGTCTTGCGTTACTTTTCCATAATACCAAGATTGAAGAGGATGTTCCGGTCTGAGGAAATGGCCAAGGATTTAAGGTGGCACTTAAGCAACAAAAGCAGTGATGGAATGCTTCGCCACCCTGTTGATTCAGTGACTTGGGATCAGATGAATGCTAAATATCCTACATTTGCAGCTGAAGCAAGGAACCTCAGGCTTGGTCTTTCAACAGATGGATTCAACCCATTCAAAATGAAGAATTTGATGTACAGTTGCTGGCCTGTTCTGTTGGTAAATTATAACTTGCCACCTGGCTTATGCATAAAGAAGGAGAACATCATGCTTTCACTGTTGATTCCTGGTCCGCATCAGCCTGGTAATAGCTTAGATGTCTACTTAGAACGCCTCATTGACGATCTTAGCAGTCTGTGGAGCATTGGAGAGTTGACCTACGATGCTCTAAGTAGATCAACTTTTACTCTTAAAGCGATGCTGCTCTGGACGATCAGTGATTTCCCAGCTTATGGAAATCTTGCAGGCTGCAAAGTTAAAGGTAAAATGGGGTGTCCGTTGTGTGGGAAAAATACTGATAGCATGTGGCTAAAGTTCAGCAGGAAACATGTCTACATGTGCCATAGAAAGGGTCTCCCACCAAGTCATAGTTTTAGAGTAAAGAAGAGATGGTTCGATGGAAAATCTGAACAGTGGAGAAGGGGAAGGATACTTACTGGGCGTGACATTTCTCATAACCTGAGAAATTTCAAGAATGATTTTGGAAATTTCAAACGAGCTGCAAGTAAGA
Organism: Hirschfeldia incana; assembly: GCA_026261945.1. NCBI lineage: Eukaryota > Viridiplantae > Streptophyta > Magnoliopsida > Brassicales > Brassicaceae > Hirschfeldia > Hirschfeldia incana. Next base: position 21,322 of record JABCMI010000165.1, on the reverse strand, counting down.
GAAAGAGGATTCAGTGTTCTGTGGATTTAGGCTCTGACAGTGAAGGTTTATCGAGTGAATCAGAGGAAGAGGAAGAGGAGGAAGTAGAATTAGATGAGGAAGAGTTATCTAGATGGAAGAAGAGATCAATCTTCTTCAAACTACCTTACTGGGAGGTATGCTTATTTCATTTGCTTTAATGTTGTCCATTGTTACTTTTTCTTTGTTTAACTTCAGTTTTTCTTTTTCTTCTATTATTATTAGGATCTTCCGGTGAGGCACAACTTAGATGTAATGCATGTGGAGAGAAATGTGGCAGCGAGTTTAATGTCAACATTGTTGCATTGTGGGAAATCAAAAGACGGTCTTGCGGCTCGTAAAGATCTTGAGGAGCTTGGCATTCGGCAGGATTTGCATCCTAGAGTCCAGGGTAAACGCACATATCTTCCTCCAGCACTGTGGTCTTTGTCGAAGGCAGAGAAAAAGATCTTTTGCAAGCATTTATTCGACTTCAAAGGGCCAGATGGATATTGTTCTAACATATCAAGAGGTGTGTCATTGGATGACAGTAAAGTCACAGGTCTGAATCACATGACTATCACGTCTTGATGCAACAACTGCTGCCAATTGCACTTAAGGGTTTGTTACCTAAAGGACCGAGGCTTGCAATATTTAGGTTATTCACTTTCTTCAATCTGTTGTGTCAGAGAGTGATTGACAGGGAGAAGCTTTTGGTTATGGAAGCTGGGATTGTTGAGACTCTGTGCTTGTTTGAAAGGTTTTTTCCTCCTAGTTTCTTTGATATCATGCTCCATTTGACTGTGCATCTAGGAAGAGAAGCCCGGCTTGGTGGACCTGTCCACTTTAGATGGATGTACCCTTTTGAAATGTATGATTTTAATGATTAAAATTTAAAATTCACCATTCTTTTGCTAACCTATCTACACTGACATTTGTTTCAGGTATATGAAAGTCCTCAAAGACTTTGTGAGAAATCCTGCAAGACCAGAAGGGTGCATTGCTGAATCGTATCTAGCAGAGGAATGCATCCGGTTTTGCAGTGAATTTCTGAAGAAGAGTACTAATGTCCAAGAGAAAGTTGACAGAAATATGGAGTATGAGAACACATCTATTCTCGATGGTCGTCCAATATCCACCAGCACTTCAGTTACTCTCACTGAAATGGAAAAGAAAACTGCTCATCTTGCGATCATCCAAAATATGGCTATCATCGAATCTTACGTAGAGTAAGTATCATATTACTCATTCATCAACTCGTTTATCTTTACGATCAACCATTTTTATTTACCTGTTTTTTTTTCTATCTCTTACAAGTCAGCATCTTCAATATTTACAAGACACAAATGATAGATGTCGGCGAGATGCATCAACATTATGGAGTATGCATACTAAGAATTTTGCATGTTGGCTAAAAGAACATGTAATGAGTTTATGTCTAAATTTATCTTGTTATGTTCTGCCTCCTATATCGAAACTGAGATGTTTTTCAATGATTATGTGTGAAACGTTGGCAGGTGCCTCTTGATTCAACAACACATGATGAAACACTTAGGTGGATAGCTTATGGTCCACGTTGTTCTTCAAGATCATATACAAGATTTATAGTAAATGGACAGAGGTTTCATACAGCATATGTTGATAGGAAGAGTCAGAACGGTGGAGTTTATTATGAGGCTACAGCAGTGTATCGTTCTAGTGCCAAAGATACATCACAGGTGGTAGATTTGGTTTCCTACTATGGCAAGGTAACTGACATCATTTTGGTGGATTATAATATCTTCTATGTTCCTCTGTTCCGGTGTCAATGGGCTGTAAAGGGTAATGGAGTGAAGATCGAAGATGGTTTTACACTTGTTAACATGAGTCATAGTCAAGCCTCCTTTGCAAGTGACCCATACATACTAGCATCTCAAGCGAAGCAAGTCTTTTACTCTAGGGAAGATGAGTCTTCAAATTGGTATGTAGTCATGAGAGGTCCTTCTAGACGATACAGTAAGGAAGAGACTCAAGAGGGAACTGCAGACATTGGACCATTGCCATCAGATATAGACATGGATGTTGACATTGATGAAGCTGAGAATGCTAGAAGTGACTGTGAAGGCATTTATGTGTGAAAGGTATCCTTTGTTGGTCAGTGTGTCTTTGTTGGTCAGTGTGTCTTTGTTTATGTGTCGTGTGTTTGCATGGTTTTTGTGTCTTTATTTATGTGTATCGTGTTAGCTTGGTCTTTATGTCTTAGTTGATGTGACTTGTGTTTTATATCTTTTCTGTTTATGTATGGAGTTAATTCAGACTTTCTTATTTTGTTTCAGGTAAACTGAGATGGGGTGTCCAAAAAAAAGCACACGTGGTAGGAAAGCAGGAAAGAACAAAAAGAAAGTTGAAGACGAGGTTGAGTTTGTCTGTACAATAGAACAAGGTGATGCAGAACAAGAGCAAGCTGAAGGCGATGAAGAGGAACAAGAGCAAGCAGAGGAACAAGAGCAAGCTGGGGAACATCTAGAGGAACAAGATCAAGATGAGGAACAACAAGAGGAACAAGAGCAAGCTAAGGAACATCAGGAGGAACAAGAGCTAGAGCATGATGCCGATGAGCCTCAAGGTGAGATCGAACTTACTGAAGAACCTATAGGTTCAACCTCCCGTAAGAGAAAGCGTGGACCAACAATGATGAGAGACCTAGCTAAAGATCCAAATAGCATAGTTCATTTGGAGTTCACTTTCATGGGAGAACCATATGGTCCTGGTTCAGTAAAGCTGTCGTCATATTTAGGTCCATTGGTTAGGGAACACGTGCATGTTACTTTAGAGAGTTGGAAGAATCTCACTGAAGAAGTGAAGACTGTGCTCTGGAAATCAGTCCAGGTGACAATTTCAATACAATGATAACAATTAATTAGCAAAGTTTAAATACTTACTTGGTAACTATGTGAGTGCAGGCAAGGTTTGAAGTTGATGAGGACTACCAAAGGGTTTCTGTTCTGAAGCAGATGGGTGGATTATGGAGAGCATCCAAGTCACGCCTAGTTACACAAATTAATCAAGCAGATAATAACCAACAGAGGATGCAGCTCAGACCCAAGAATATTCCTCCTGCAGAGTGGCACAAATTTGTTAAGCTGAAGACTAGCAAAGAATTCAAAGTATGCAATTTTTATCTCATATGATCTTGACTACAACGTAGATTACATATTAACAAGCATATGATAGGTTCTGAGTGATAGCTACAAGGATAGGAGACGCAAACAGATTCCTCACACATGTAGTCGAAAGGGAATGGTTAGGCTAGCAGAAGAGATGGTAAGCATACTACATATTTGTTGCTTTATAGTTGATTAGAAAAGTCTTTTGATATTTGCTATTTTTCATAGAAAAATAGTTCTGACAACCCATCTGAAGTGTCAAGACTTAAAGTCTGGGTGAAGTCACGTACAAGAAAAGATGGAACTCCAGTTAACACAAATGCTGCTGAGAAGATTGTGAGTTTAAGAAATCATCAGCTACGCCTATTAAAATAATGATCTAATGTTTCTGGTTCATTGTTTCCTACAGCAAAAGGTGGCAGAGATAGTTAATGGTGGTACTCAGACTGCTAAAAATGAAGATGAAGATACACTCATTCAGGTTTTAGGACCTGATAATCCTGGCCGGATGAGAGCAATGGGGAGAAACATCAGTAAGACGAAATTAGCTTGCTTCAATGTCAACCACAAATCTATTTCTGAGATGCAAGAGAAGCACATTCTTCTACAGCATAAGGTTAATGAGTTACAGTCTGAACTTGCGAAAGTGAAAAAACAGGCTAGATATATCTTCAAGAATACATATAGATAAGCAGTTATACAATAATTATAAGCTTTGGCGTTGGGTTTTTGTTACAGAGAGAAGATAATGAAATGGGGGAAAACTCGGCTGCTAGAGTAAGTCATATATGTAGATACGACTGGAAGCTTATTTCCTACTTTACAAACTAACAATTTTACTCCTGGACACTTAACAGAGTGTGAACAAGAGATCACAAAAGAGGTGTCTTCTGATAGATTGGGCTGATGAAGATGGAAATGTTGCTGAGGCCCGTATCCTTGATTCTAAACCAAATGACATAGTGAATTATAGTCGACTAGGCCTTACGGATCTTAAGGTCTTCGTTGAAGCAGATACTGAACCAGAAGCATTCCTCTGGAGACCTGCGACTAACATGACCACAATTAAAGAAGCTGTTGGTTATATTATTGCATGGCCGAAGAATAAATGTCTTGAACTAGGACTGGGGCTTGAAACAGAAGACATAGCACCACTGGTAAATATTTTTCTCTTGCATTCACATTCTAATTAACTCATGATTTCGCCTATGATGAGTTTGTTTTCTGAATGTGTTTGACAGGGCTCGAGAGCAAATTCTCTCAACAAATGCAAACTTTTAGATTTGTCTGATGATAGTGTTGTTATCGGTGAAGGGCGTTGGCAGACACAAGAACCAAAAGCATTGATTAATGGACTTCCTCTTGGACCTAAAGCTGTTAAAGTATTTCTGGATGTTGTGCATGAGGTGGGAACATATTTATGGAGGCCTACGATGGATGTTGCATACCTTGATGACTGCTTACACTCTTTCATCTCATGGCCTGCTCGCAAAGTTGTCTTTGACAACCCACCTGCCGCAACAAGACAACAGTCTCCTACTCCAAACACTGTCTCTTCAGGAGGAAACGGAAGATAAACAACATCCACAAATACTAAGTCTCCTGCAAAAGGCGCAAAATCTGTGGCAACAACATATGTAGCTTCTGAGTCTCCATCTGATGAGTCTCCACCAACGGATCAGGTATATTTTTCTTATCTTTCAATCAACTGATCAGATATTTTTTTCTTATCAATCTCTGTGTTTTGAAGTTGTTTTTTTGTATATTGTAAAGCGTCAGATTAAGCTTGGATCTCAGGCTGTGAAACCGAATCATAAGTGCAAGCTGATGGATATTGGTGGGAAGAAACGAGTTGTTGGTGAAGGACGTGTGTACTCAATAGACCCATCTCAAATGGTCCACTTTGTACGCTTAGGTCCGAAAGCAGCTAGAGTTTGGGTGGATGCAGTGCTCGTGGATGATGCAGATGTTTGGAGGAAATCAGATGAGATAGAGTGTTTGAAAGATGCACATGGTTCATCAATTGCTTGGCCAATTGATAAATTGGTCATCTTTTAAGCTGCTGTAAGTGTTGTGTTTTGTGTTATATAAACCTGCATTTGTAACTGGTTAATTGATAGGAGTATATATTGTTGCAGCCTGCAGGGGGAATGAAGAACTTAGGTCCTGATCATTAGCTAGTTTTAAGATAGGCTAGTGAACTTCAATTCATGTATGATATTATGTCTTATGACTTGGGTTTATGTTTTTCTATCGGCATCAGACTTTGGTATATGTTTTCAGTCGGCATCAGAACACTTATGTGTAATGCCTTATGTATTGGAGACATATTTTATGAATGAAGTTGTTCTTTTATGAATTTCTATTTTGGTGAAACCTAATATTCGAAACAAGCAAATCATAGCTCTTAGACAGATAACAATAGCAAAAAAAAATGTTATTATTTCAAATCATAGCATTGAAAATTACATATAATTTTAACTATCATAATATTTTACTAAGCTATAAAAACTTTTAGTATAGCACTTATAAACTGCAATTACCAGAATAAGCTTCTGCTATTGTAGAACTCCTTACGATGGCACGAAATACGTATCGTAATCAATTTGTAACAGAAAATAATTGTGCTATAGATTCGTTAATAACATCATCAATTTAGTGTTATAGTAAACCAACATTTCATAGCAGTACAAAACAACGCTATCGTAGGAGGGGTACCTATGATTGCTGCCGTATACATAGCATTTACGAAAACGCTATCAAAAACCTAATATAGCATATAACTCGCGCTAACAATGTCCATATTTCTTGTAGTGGGACAGCGATGTCATCAGAACACAACGACTGGTTGACACAACGATGTAGTCAGATTCCTGTTGACAAAAATGTACTTTCAAAAAATGATTCTTATGTCTAGTCAGAAGAATAAATTCCTTTTTTAGCATGATAACTTTTAAGTTCTTCTTTGTGTCTTAGGTACGTCTATTCATCTGTTGGGATACAAGCTTCGCATTTGTTCATTTATATTTCTGTGTTTAACTGCAGACGATGAATACATTCATGGTGCCTCCTCCAGCAGCGACTTCCCTTGCCTTCCATCCTCATGACAATGACACTATTGCTATTGGAATGGATGATTCCTCTAGTCAAATCTATAATGTTAGAATGGACGAGGTATCCTGACTTAACTGAAAGTGCATAAGAATTTTTTATTCGTTTTTTTCATAGAAATAACTTTTAGTTGGTAATGATTCATGTAGGTTAAAAGTACATTGAAAGGTCACCAGAAAGATTGGCTGGTTAAGCATTCTCAAATGTTCTGAATGTACTTATTTCATCTGGTGCTGATTCCCAGGTATGCACAATTGCATGTTTAAGTTCCCTTTTATGTTCAGACAAAGATCGTGAGCGTTTGGTTTTATCTGTCTAGCTTTGTGGGGCTTACCGATGGTGGGGATCATCACAGAACATCCGTCTGAGCCAAAAAAAATTGCATTTGGGCTTACTGTTGGTGGGGCTCATGTGATCGAACCACCAAGACCAGAAGGGAAGTGGAGAATGTCTCCTCAGCACCCGGGTCATACCAACAGCTGAGGTGAGGGTTTGAATCAGGAACGCTCTGAACCATGATGCAGCCTACCAAGTTATTACTTATTAGTATAAACTTTGAGAGGAGAGCATTGCGACTGTAGGTTATATCTTGTCTTTACTCATTCTTAGCTAGTAGGTGAAAGATGATAGCAGAAGTAGTAATGTCTTCCATTATTTCTAGTGTTTTGCTTGTTCCCGGGTAGAGTGTGTAAGGTTTGTATGTGGTTTTTTTCACTTGTATGGTCTCAGATGTATATAAAGGCTCGTTTGCAACTACTTTGAAAAAGCAAAAACTAAATCATATGTAATGTTACTAATATACCACTAAAGACAAATGAACAAGAGTAATTTTAATGTAATATCCTCAAATGTATCACCAATAAAAATGAAATTTAATGACCATAGCCTCAAACTAAGTGAAATACTCATCACTTAAGACGATATGTTTTAGAATTATGTCTCATCTGGTCACAAATTCTACATGTGAGTTTCTTCTTGGGCTTTTTTATATGATCCATGTTTCGCCAAGCAATAAGAATTGCAACAGGTGATTAAATTACCATGAAAAATTTATATTGATAATGAAGAAAAGAGGGATGAAAGAGATGACAACAATTAAAAAAATTATACCTAATTCTGATCTTAATTACACTAACCAGATTAAAAATTAAGATAAACCGGGTTTAATCCGGCACTAAATTAAGTTTGGTTTACCCAGATTTTGTCTAGATCTGCCACCTAATTAATCAAAAATTATGTTACAAATTTAAATCAGATATGTAACTCTACCATAAGAAACTAAGTCAATCACATAAATCTACCATTACACACAATATTCTACCTCATTCATCAGATATATCTTTAAAAATATGTTTTATTTTGTCCAAATCGAACAATCAACTCAGTCGCTAAAACAAATATGACGTACCAAGAAATTTTGACACCGCTTTAATGATACTTTTTTTTTCTAAACAGATCTTGTAAACGGACTTATTATTCGATAGATTGTTTTGTTTTTTTGAAAATAATTCTACTAGTGATCAAATGCAAAAGGAACTTTGGTAATTCTTTTTTTTGTTGCAATTATGGCCAATGGTAATTTCGACCAGAAAAAAAAGATTCTAATATTGTTTTAAAATAAGTCATTCTAATACTAACACAATTAATGTGTGTTATTTTAGTAAACTTTCATTTTATTAATCGTTATATTTAGTATATATCTTCAACACATCTTACTGATAGCTATTTATTTATTTATTTATATGATTTGGTTATTTTCTATCAGAAGTTTCATGTTGCTGAATTACTTTCAAATAAATATATGCTTTTCATATATTGTTTAGAAGGGATGGAAGGGTCAGCCTATGATGCATGAGTGTTAGCTACCGAAAATTGAGATGATCGCATGTTTCCCACACCTCCATAAGGTAAATGTTATCTTGTAAACTATGGACATGCCTCAAGGTTACTAGCTCCGTATATAAAAAAAGCGTAACTGTGGCATATAATATCATCTACAAGAGTTTCTTAATGGTGAAACGCCATGAAATAGCAAAGAGATGCTTAACATGCATACATGTATCCTCCGTTCTATAATTGAACATACATTTGGAGTATGGGAAAAATGAAGGGTTCTAAATGAACTACCAAAATATAGTATTTATGAAAAAGGTTTAGTTATATTTGCTACAATGTTGCTTCACAATTTCATCCGTCAAAACAATATTAAATACTAGGATCGGCCCGCCCTACGGGCGGGATACACTTTACCTGTGATTTAGGTTATTATTTTTCGTATGATTTTGTGGTTTGTGTTTTAGGTTTAAATATGTAAAAGATGAGTATAAGATATACTATTTTATTAATTAAGCTTTTGGTTAGTTTGTTGTAAGTAATTTTTGTTCTGAATTTTTGCTTCTATGGTATCATCATGGTTGAGTTGTTATGTCATTATCAGTTGACTAATTTTTATCTAGAAACAAATGTATATGACTCTTGCACCAAATTTTAGGAAAAAAAACTAATATATATGACTCTCTGTGAGGTTCTCGGCAGCCGTAAGGCTTTCGCATAATTTTCCAACAAAAAAATTTCAACTTTGGTGAGAAACTGGCAATGGTATGTTTCGTCCGGTTGGTTAGAAATGGTATTCATGGATTGAGAATGTTGTCTCTTGTATTTATTAGTCTCATTTCTTAAGTTTATTGTTGGGTGATAAAATAAACTCTAGTGTTTGTTATGAACAAATATGAATATTTCTAGACCATTTCTTGCTTAGTCTAAACTCTTATGCATATGATTTATATTCTGGGGAAACAATCATAATAGTTTCTATGTTCCTTTCGAGATGCTACCAAGATGTTTTTGTTGTCAAGATTTAGAGGACCCATTGGTAGAAATTGGTATTATTTGTATTTTAATTATCTAAATACTAAAAGTTTTATACGGTTTGCAGAGATTTTAAATTTATTTATAGCATAACCTATGTATTTAGTTTGCGCATTTCTGTATATTTTTATTAGTCAAACATTGTTGTAAAAAATTTCCATTTTTGTCATTTTAGTTTTTTAAATTTTATTTATATAGGTTAGAAAAATATTTACAACCAAATAAATTGGAATATATCTCTTATAAGATTTCAACACCATGACATATAATTTACATTTTGACACATCAACACTTACCGTCAATTAGCATCATTAATTTTCTGTTATTTACTTGATTTATTTTGTTTTATATAAAATTTGATCCTCATAATAAAATATGAAAATATATGGGTTACCAGCGGTAAGAAGCATTGATGAGATAACAATATTTATTTAGAAATATATGGTTATATAGTATGAATGAAAATATATCTCTAGAAAATAGAGTATAATTTTTATATATTTAGCAAATAGAGTCTCATTTTTATTATTTCAGTTAAGTTATATCCTCAAAACATTGTTTTGTGACTTTTTGTAAATATTTTTGAATTTATTGATAGTTATGTCTTTTTATTTCTTTTGGAATCACTACTTTAAATAATCAAATAAGTAAATATATAATTCACTTTTACTGAACATTATTTTAAGTTTGGTAAATACGATGGAACCTTATATTAATTATTAGTATTCGGATAAATATTTGTAGAGTGTAAGACAACCAAATACAAAGTGTAACTTTATATGATATAACCATCAAGAAACGAAATATTACAAACAAACAATTTTATGTAAAAAAATGATAGATCTAAAAATGTTTTAACAGAAGAACAAAGGAATGTATCTATTGTAAAATGTGCAAGTTTTATATATTAAGTGGAATCTACTGGCATTAGGCATTAGTATTATTGGTCAAGTGGCAGACATTCGATTTCGAGCTATAATTCTCCAGACTCTACATTCAGAAGCTCTATCTGAATCTCCTGCTTCACTTTCCCATCAACAATGTTAATGATGATGTTATCTATTAACGAATTATCATGCAACTTTAGTCATTTCCCAATCTGCATATCCCCAAACATCCCTGGATCCCCAAGCGCCATTGCAGATGTTATCAGAGGCTGGATATCAAGTTGAGCTTCTCCCATTATGCCATTAGCAGAGAACGTATCAAAATCATAGACCTGCAGCAATCAACAGAGGAACCCATAAGATATATATATATATATATATATATATATATATATATATATATATATATATATATAACAGGTTCTGCCAATAGCAAAAATACTTAGGTTAATAGGCTTACCAGATTTACAGGACCTTAGCTCTTAGGAACAGCCAGAATAAGTTCTTGATTCCACACGGGGTTCAAATTACTATTCTCAACTGTTGTTTGAAGTTTATGAACAATCAACAAAACATGACAATAGCTTTTAAGATCCACAAAGAGTCTATAGATGCAGGTTAGTAAACAGTCACAAAGAGATACACTTGCTTGCTTCCCTAGATTCGAGAAAACATAAGGATCACTTGACATCAAGTCTCTGATATATAAGTTAATACCTTTCTTGACAGTCATCTTCAACAATCCAATAAAATTTACCATTCCTTCCTCAAACTATCAAATGTTATAAATCTCTTCAAGAATATTATATCACGAAAGAAACTGTTAAAAAAAAGATTGCAATGTAAAGCCTTACAAACTTCTTTGACGACGAATTTGAGCAAAACTATCCATGAATTTTATTTAAGAAAACATGATTTATTTGTCAAGTAAGCCTTCCCTGCTGTTTTCCTCAAGCTTGGTTTCAGAAACTATTGGAGTTCATACATTGACTAAAACAAAAAAAAAGATTCAGGATTAACTCATCAGGAAAAAAGAAGACTTTGTTTAGGAATGGGTGTTGGGTAGGCTAGCTCACTGTGATTACGAAACCTGAAGAGTTCTTCAGGAATGGGTGTAATCAGTTCGGTTAGCTCATCAAACCTGGTTCATCACTGGACCACATCAATTGAAAAGAGTTTGACAGTCAAAAATTCTGATTACACCTAATGAAATCAAAGTCGTTCAAGGAACACATAGAACCCAGCGGATTCAAATCATATTGCAAAGAGGAAAAACATGCTACCCAAAGCATAATTCTGAATCTCTGATAAATATGAATCTAGTAACCCCGTGTGTTCAAAACAATGATGAACATGGGTTTTAGAGGACCGAAAAAATTACAACAAACAAACAGATTCAAACCGAACACGGCTGGTCCTTCATTGCCTTGATCCTCCTCTCCTCATGTCGCTACCGCTTTCCACCTCCCACTGGTCTTCAAATCGGAAAGAAAAATTGTTGCGTTAGTCATTCAACAGAAAATAAGTTTGTCTAGACTGAATGAGGAGATAGTTTTCATAGCAGAAAAGCTTACCTTTTTATAGCCGCAATTACACCGCCTTGCATAAGTGAAGAGTGCATTCAAGATAGATCGTGGGTGGTAGATTTAAGGAGACGAATCTGTAACAGGTAGCTTTTCAGATTGTTAGGAAGATGAAAGAACGCCATGAAAATCTTTGGTTGAGATTAGCTCTGGAATGGAAGAGATGAAGAACGGTTCCAACCCTAAATCAAGTTTCATTATGCCGAACATAAAGCCCGAATATACACAAAGCCCACAAGTATTGCACACATAAATAAATGGAACGCAGTGTTTTGTTGAACGGGACACGTGTTGCAGCGAGAATAGTTGAATTGATGACGTGGCTCAATCTGGAAGGATTAAACTCTTCTTTATAGTATTAGATGTTGAAACTAAAGAGGCAGAAGCATGAAATGATGTTTTACATGGCAATCAAAATATTAATGTCAATACGAATAATGTAAGGGTGTTCGGAATGAGGATGAAACAATAGCTGGAGCTTATATAAATGCTGTGCATGATCAAATTGCTAAAGATATTTGGATTGCAAAATATTATTTGGATATAAGTTTCAGTTGATAAAAAAAAGGATATCAGTTTCAATAATTAAGTTTTGTAGCATTGAACTTGAGTTTAAATATATAATTTTCTTTCTTTTAACATTATTTACTAATTTTAAAAGCATTTTTTGTCAGATAAAATTTATTAGTATATTAATAATATTCTTAATAATTTGATTTAAATTATAGTTACTTTCATAGTTACCATTTATGTTAAAAAATGTTTTTCTGTGATTACTCATTCCATTTATTTTATTCAATAAATTTCTTCGTATCATTTGCTGAAATTCCATTTTATGTAGTTTCTTTGATTAAGAGTATTTCGAAATTTTGTTACCGGTTTAAAATTACTATACTTAGTGTAGCGGAAGGTTAGCAAAAGTAAATTTACTTCTTCTTTTCTGTTAAGAAGCATATGCGAGAATTTGTCACTCATACAAGGGGTAAAATCCCTGATATCCGGACCCGTATTTGATACTGATTCGAAAAACTCAAACCAAAATCCGAACGAAAATATAAAAATATTCGAATGAGTATTGATCAGTTAGATATTGGACATCCGAATTTCGAACTTGTAATATCTTAGTTTGAATGGATATCTAAAGATAACAAAACATATGACTTACCATATATTCCTAGTTTAGTTCTCTCATTCTAATATTTATATTGATGCACATAACTCAGATCAGAAAATATATATAGTTGTAGACGTTACTCACTTAAAATGCATGTCAAACTTTTTGTTACATCCATTATCAAAATTGCATCCAATATCTCAAAACAACAACCAGATTAGTGTATTTGTGTTTTAAATTTTTATATCCAAATTTATAAATCGTACCATTTATTAAGATTAAAAAAATATCAGTTAGTCATGCTGATATTTTAATGGTAAATTTACAATACAAAAAAACTTGAGCAATGAAAATTTTCAGCCGAAACTTCTGCTTGGATTCGATTCTCCTTGGCCACTTAGCTCTGTCATATTGATAGATTAGTTGCATACCCGGATGCAAGACCTCGTGGGATTAGTCTTTGAATCTAGAAAGTTTTTGGGATCTGCGGTTATAAAAGAAATTGAATAATGTTTTCAAAATCAAAATTCCGAAAGAAACCCGAAATAATCGAATACAAACTAAAAGTATCTGAATTTGATCCGATATGTAAAAATATCCTTAACAGGTTCTAGATCCTAATATCCGATTTGTATCCGTATAGAATGCCAAGGCCTATTCCGTACAAAGTTATGCGGGCATTTGAGAAAAAAGAATCCCGTAATCTTGCTAAATGCTATTGATTCAGACGTGTTTGTACTAAAACTATTTCTGTCTTCAATCGTAAAAAGATGATATGCTGGGAGCCAATAACGGTCCGAGATTCATATTGCGGATTAGAAAGAAACAAAACCGAAATAAGTTTTTTGTTAGTACTTCGTAGTTATACGTGTACATTACGTATTTAAAAACAAGAAAAGTGAGTGGAAGTAAAATACAAATAAAAAGTAAGTACGATAGTGATGAAACCGAATTGCAAAGCGTGATAAAACTGGCAATGATAACCAAACAAATGTGGTTTCCATTGAGATTCACATTCGGTGCAAGTGCAACCACGTGCGTCTTCTCCACTTATTCCTCTACGATCCCATACCTATTTTTTTTTTATTTTTTGATCAAAAAGTACCTAATTTTAACCAGATAAAATCAAGACTTTTGTTTGTTTTTAATATTCCTTATATTAGTCTACTTTCTTGTTCGATAACGTGTTCGTTGCATTTTAATTGGGTACGTTATCTTTTTCCAAGGAAATTGTAAGGACCTAAGTAAACCCTACAAGGCGAAAACAAATATATAAAAGAGAAAAGGAGTGTTTTCTCGCAAACGCAGTTTTGCGGTTAATAGCAACTGACAGAGTTTCGAAACAATTATATAAATCGCTACAAATCACTACAAACCATTCTGACTCCTTTGAAACTAAAAACTGGTTTCAGCTTGCATTTGTGGTTACTGACGGTTGGAATGAACACAAAAATTATAAAATAATTTTCAAAATTATTTTAAAACTTTAAAATAAAAATTTTGAAAATGGAAAATAATAAATAAAAATATGTACATTTTTATATATTAACTTAAATTCACAAAAATATCATAATTTGTTTTATAAAAACTTTAAACTAACTATTCATTAGAATTTTTAAAAGATAATATACATACATTTATAAAGATATACACACATATATATATATAACGAAATAAATATTCTTTTAAAAGTTTTAGTATAAATTTTCAAAACAAATTTTAATAAAATTGTAATTTTCAGAAAATTTTAAAAAGTATATAAATAAAAATAATATTTTATTAATCATATTATATTGATAATTATTATATTTTATTACAATAGTTTGGTTTTCTATTTTTATAATGCTATAATATATTAATATTAGTAATTTATTATTAAACTGCTGTAATTATATATAATTAACCAATCACAAATATCCCGCAAACGTAATATTTTTCAAACATTTGTGTTAATTGTACAAAATACTTAATAACGCTTGAAACCGCAACTATTCGCATTTGTAAACTCTCCGCATCCGCAACCGCAACCAAAATGAACCGGTCGGTTCTTAAGTGCACGGTGTTACAGATAAGAGCTCTCCGAAGTATCACACTTATTGATCGAGTGCTCTTATCTAAAAAGGTAACAGGGAGGGAGGTCACTTGACCCTATGAATTTTTATAACAAACAAATTTTCTTGTCTTTTTTGTTTAAAATACTGGCAAATGCTGCAAAACTGTACAATAACCCCGGTAATATTTGCTCAAAGTACGCTTAAACCTATGTTTCCGTTTTGTTGACCCCGCTAGACTTTGTGGCTAGCTCCGCCACTGCCTTACATATAGACGTTCAAGATTTGTATATTTCTGAGTTGTAAATAAGGGAAACATATAGAAAACGAGTTTTCGTATCGAAATTAAAGACGCTCCAAGCCAACCTTTATTGATTAAAATGGTGACGAAATCTAAACTATTAAAAAAGCATGATATAAGTGGTTGACTTAGAAAAACGAACAATAGAAAGTGCTACTGCTTTTTTTTTGTTTTCCACTATGACTTTGGAGAAGAAGCATTTGCCAAAAAAAAAAAAAAAGAGAAGCATTTGCAAGTATGGCACTTTACCTTTGACGACGAAGCATTTCTTCAATACTTTGACAAAACCAAGTATTGAAAATTTGCAAATATTGAAGTATATATAGTTCACTAAATGTTTGGATGGTCAAAGGCTTTTATTTGTTGGGGTTGGAGTTCTAGTGCTTAATGTCTTTGCCACCCATTTGGGTATTCATAGTATATTAATTCACATGAATTTATTGTTTCATTGTGGATTTTTTATGATTAAATATTTTGGATCTTAAAAGAGTTTCAGAAAGAAAAACAATTTATGACTAAACTCAAAGAGAGGTGTAACTCCATCAGATAAATAAATCTTTTCTACGGATTTTCATAGATAGATGTTCATTTTCCGTGTACAAAATAGTGGAATATTTTGAGTCCGGATTGTTCAGAAAAAAACTTCTGAAAGTACTGGTTTATACTTTCTACTAATATATCATGGTTCCCATATATATCATACTCCTTCTGTTTTAATATAAACGATGTTTTAGATAGATTTTTTTGTTTTAATTTACATGAAATTTTAAGTTTTTAAATTTACTTTAACTTTATTAGAAACTGCTCAACTAATTAGATTTTATAGTCTTTTTTAAAATTGATTAACTGATTTTAAAATCATATTTTTATAATGTTTTTAATAAAAAAATATAACTTTCTTAATATTTGTGCAATAAAGTAAATTATCAAGTATTATGAAACGGAGACATTAAATTAGTAACAGAGATCGGTAGGGACGCAATGCCACAATCCCATGGTTCAATCATTTGTCTTTTTGTGTTTTAATAATTAAAAACTTTTGCTGGTGGTTATATATATCTATATATATAAATATGTTTCTCTCCTTCTAAAGCTGCCACGTCATAAATTAGTTTTCTCTGCGCGCAACAGCTGTCCTCTTCACTGAAACACACCGTTTCATTTAATTAGTATACAATCTATATGGGTTCTGTTATGTGTTTTGGGTCTAAAGATATCTAGCCTGCCAGCCCAATAAAAACTAAACATATTTCTCTCTTTACGCTACTTTTCATTTCTTACTTGGTTTGGTCACGTCGTCTGATCTTCTTCTCCATCGACCAGATTCATCAGTGTCTTAAAGTCCTTCTTAACTCCATGCTCTCCCACTACTTCCACGATTCTTCATTCAACGGTGAATATACAGATATAAATAGATTAGTTTGGATTCCTAAAATCTCATTGTTCTATTTCGATGTTTCTGTTAAGAATCCCAGAAAAAAAAAATGCTGTAAAGTTCTCTCCTTTTTGCCAAATTAAATCTGTTGAACTTTTCTTTTAGATGCTCCAAAGTGATCAAGCTTTGAGGACATTCTTTTGGATTCTCTTTTAGTACATGTATGGATATTGTTAGTTGGTCTGAGTTTCTTAGTAAACTGAGTATTCACTGTCATAAAATGATTAACAATTGTCATTCCGAATGTCATTTATTGATAGTGAAACTTGCTTGATTAGGACGATGAGGTTACAGAATGGGCAAATGTGGTGGAAGATACGGCAACGATGTTGGATTTAACGGTCACAGAGGTGGTAGAGTTAGACCATACGTACGGTCTCCGGTGCCTTGACTCAGATGGAACTCCACCGTTGTTTCCTTAACGCCGTCGATATGCTTGGTAGCAACATAGTACGTTTCTTTTCTCTTTCAATCTGTCGAAAAAAATGCAACCTTCTGTTACTTTGTTTTATTCAAGTTTTTGAAGGAAAGCTTCACACTTTTTGCTATTTTCTTGTGTGCACTTGCTACTTTGTTTCATTTTTATGAATCATCATAGTGACCTTTTTAATCTTTGATACTGCTTTGTTTAGTTTATTTTCTACTGATTTTCAGAGCAAGTTTGTGTTTGCTTTTTCTCAACGCAACGTCCAGAGCACACTTTTAAGTATAGAAAGTCTAACTTCATCCAATATTTCAAATTTCTAGAACTGTTGTTTTGTTCCCTTCTAGGGTAAGTGTGTTTGGTCTGGCTCATGTCTAATTAACTATTGGTACTGGAATCATGGATTCATTTTTCACTCATAACTAACATTATCGTTCAACTTTCCTCTGCGTGTCTATACCTGTAGACTGTTGAATTCCTTTGCAAAGACAATTCAGTGAAATTGAGACAAGCAATGGATGGTGCTCCTTCTCCTGTTCTTAAGTGCTATCAAAAGCTACATCAAGGTTTCACATCTTTTTGCATGCTCAATATGTAATGATGACAATTATATTAGGGTGGATAGCTTACTTAAGTAATGTATTCTCACAGTAATTGCAGAGACTGTTTTCACATCCAATGCGTATTGTCCTCAACCCAAGTCTTACTGTCATCTTTTAATTACAGTGTTGTCATCATTGTATCTTTAACTATAGTATGGGCTTAGATAAATAAAGAAAATGTGTCAAACAAAAGTATTGTAAAAACCCTTTTTTTTTTGTAACAAGTATTGTAAAACCTTTCACCACCTTCAAATATTAACCTTCTCAACTCTTCACCATTTGAACTTAAAATTGGAGAATCATTATCTAAAAGACCTATTATTTGCTTAATCAACATCTGAGTGTTACATGGCATCTACCTATAAAACAAAACTGAATAAAAAACACGCCACTTACATTCCAAATCATAAACAAGTACAAAACTTATTAAGCACATGATCTTAAGCATAAGAAGAAATTATTCAAACTAATCATGATTGATGAATAAAATAACCAAAACAAAATAACAAGATAAACAATATGAGATTACTGTAACTTTATTCAAAAAAAGATGATTTTTATAAAAACAATTTGATCTCAGAATTCTAATCATTATTTATTTGTTTACGATACTGCCTTCGATATACAATGTTCTTAAAATATTTCATAAAATCAATAGAATTTTATAAAAAATAGTTTTATTATAACTTCCCCGCCCGTAAGGGCGGGCCAATCCTAGTTTTATATAAAATCTTGTAAAAATTCGATGAAGAAGATCTAAAATATTTGTATGTATATAATTTTGTTTTCAATACAAATTTAATAAAGTTCTTATATTTAACTTTGTTTAAAAATACATAACTACTATATATTGACCAAGTGTTAATGATTACGGTGGTTTGATACTCAATCTGGGAAGTTATGGATTCGAGCTATGTTGGGAGGAGTTGCTCTTGAGAGACTTTCAGGCCCAATACGAACACCCTGTTAACGTCTGGCCAGTGATGGAATTTACATGGGGTGATCACTAGTCTTCAGGATGCCTCGACAGGCTCTCCGGCTAAGCATCGGTGGACGGTTAGTAGGCGCTAATCAGATCTTCACGAGACTTCAGATACCAGGATCATCAAAAAAAAAAAAAAACTATACTGTATATCAGGGTTTATTTTTTTTTTTACTTAAAAAGTTGATAAACATAATCGAGGCAGGAGTCTATAATGGGACTTCATAACTAACTAATTGGTTAAATCAAATGAAAAAAAAATGGAAAAATAAATTCAAATTATAAAAACCAGGTTTCTGTTGCACATGTGTAGACACACATAACATAAAATGCGGAAGAGAAACACAGGAGATCGGAAGAGGAGAAGAAGAATGGTGGCTGTTCAGTTGTTAAGCTGGAAGCATTGATTCTACTGCCTTCGATACCGATCGATTCCCTTCTCTTAACAGGTCTCTCTGTCCTTTCGAATTTCTCAAAACAGTTAGCTTCTTCCATGGTGGTGACTTATTCATAGATAGACACAGTCTGTAATTATCGAGTGTTAAGAAGCTACATTTACTGTACTTTAAATTGTATTTTTTTATAAGAATATCTAATCTGAAATCTGGTTTTAGGTTTTAAGTTCGAATTGAAATCTTGGGTTTAAGTTTAATGATTCAATACTGAAGGGTGTTGTTCAATCAAAGGTCATTCTGAAAAAAAAAATATGTTTCAATTTGCAAGAACTGATTCACACTCTCTACCTTCAGGTGTGATTGAGTCTTTCAGATTCAGAGGTGAGCTTCTTGAAACAAAACCAGGGAGCGATCTTCTATTTTTCAATAGTTGACTTTATTGTCTCTGTATCCTTAGGGACCTTCAAAGTCAACTCTCAAAAGAAGAGAGAAGACAGCCTTCTTCTGATGTCAACCTGAGTTCCAAGTTCATAAGTGTGAACCTAAAACCATATCAGAAATCTCAATGTTCTTGGTCAGCATGCATTATATCTTAGTTCTTTCGTTGGGTTTGTAATCTTGCAGAGTCTTCCGTATAAAGCTGTGATAGGATCCGTCCCACTGTATGCATTGTTCAGAATAATGCAAAATATGTTTCAAGAGCTTCCCGGTCTCATTCAGAACTCGTGGGGGCTAGCTGCTTGCCTTTTGCTTGTGCTTCGAACCCTCTAAAATAAGCCTACACCTCTCAACTTAGACTTGTCAATTCCTTCTTTACAAAATATCAAATGGAGCACTGCTAGGTTTCTTTACCTCTTCAATATTCAGCTTGAGAAGAACATTGGAACGTATGTCCTAAACCCAATATCTCCTCGCTTTTCTTCCGTTTCTCTGATAATTCAAGTACCATGCATGGTGTTTGTATGTACAAATGTTACTAACTCCAGAACCAACTACAGGTCTTGTATGGTTGATGTTGGAAAGTGGCATAATAACTAGGATAGTTCTCTATAGTTTATTTAGTGATTAACTTTTGAGATGTGTTTTGATTCCTTCTGACTATTATGATAGTGTCACTTTGTTTTGAGATGTAATATCAATTTCTATTTTTTCTTTGTAAACTATGACATCCTTTCTGATCACTTTCGTGGCTATTTCTAGGTTCCTTGTGGCGCTCCTCTTAGCATGCATATCGTTTGTTATAATCGGGGATTCCTATTTTTCCCAGTTCAGGTAACCTTAGCTCAATTAACTATAATGAATGGAAGATAAAACTCAAATTACTACTATTGCCTTGTTGTTGTGAAGGAAGACAATCAACCTTAGAATAATGTTTCTGGAGGCCTGGGCATGCCTCATTTCCTCTTCTACTCATCTCAGGGTCATAAATTGCTTCTCCACTGAATCAAAATATTTCCACATCATTCAACTCTTGATCCTTCTATGGAGCTCTTGCAACTAAATTGTTTTTTTTTTTTCTTGTGGTTGCTGAAAACTGCAGCAAAAGACACGCATTGAAAGAGTCATTGTATTTGTCCTGGCCTATGGGGAATATTGTTTTATTCTCGGCTTTTAAGCACAATGACAGAACAATTTCGTGTAAGTTTCTTGAAATAACACTTCTGGTGAAGAATCAATGTTAAATGGTTCAAGTTCCTGATCATTTTTGTCTTGAGGCAGAATAATATGCAAAAAATTAGAGAAGGGGCTCAGATGCAAGTCCTTGAAGCTGATCATATCATAATCTGTGGAATAAACAGTCATCTTCCTTTTCATACTAAAGCAACTAAACAGTTATCATGAGCATGCTGTCGCGCTTAGGTACCGCCTCAGCTAGGTAATTTGATCTTTCTCTCTGTACATATTTTACAGCTTATTCCCTCTTCTTATGTTGACGTGGCTGATAACTTTTTCTTGTTACATGCTTTCAGGAGGCAGAGACTTCTGCTTATGTCTGATGCTCCAAGGAAGCAGATGGACAAGATAGCTGATGCATACTCTAGAGATTTAAATCACATTGACATCCTTACAAAGAGGTAAGGTGGTTGATACGCTTCCTCTGATTAGGCGGGCACAAGCCCCCCAAAAAGCTGATTTCGTGCTTCTACCAGTGCAGTTGTAGTCTTAACATGACGAAATCATTTGAGAGGGCTGCCGCTAGTATGGCTCGTGCCATTATCATACTACCAACCAAAGGTGATCGGTAAGACAAAAAACTCTTAAGTTTCTCAAAGTATATTGTGAAGGGGAAACTGAGATTGCAGTCTCAATCTGTTCATTATGCAATTTGGTTTTCAGATACGAAGTTGATACAGACGCGTTTCTGTCTGTAATAGCCCTTCAACCTATACCAAAGATGGAATCTATCCCAACCATTGTAGAGGTAA